>JAJQOW010002730.1:0-13288 GCA_037975125.1 Latrodectus hesperus
ACTATATACGATTCTCTATTCGAAGCCAAGTCTCTCAACCATAAAACTAAGCAATGAAAAAAAATTGGATAATAAAAATTGAATGCAATTAGAAGATGCGTGAAAAACATTTCTCAAAAATTTAACTCTTAAATGAGAATAAAAACAATCATTGGATCCCCAAGACCCTGTCAAGAACCTGCCAATCTCGCCAATCTGCTCGCAAAATCTATTTATTGGTAAATGCGAGGTTCTAATAAATGAGCGTCATAAAAAAATGATAAAACCATTTGGGTTTATTTAAACAAAAGATTTTTCTAACAGTTATTTCTCTCGTCTTACATCACATTTTGGATCTGCCTGCAACAGAACTGTTTTAGCCGCAATTTAATAGCATTCTTTTCAATTAGATTTTATTGTTGTCATTAAAATAATGAATAATGAATTTAAAGTAACATCGAACTTATTTGTTTTTGCAAATAAACAGACAGAAATTGTGTTAGTCGTATGTTCTAAAACAATTTCAACATTTTTTGTATAAAAAAATTTTTTTTTATTTCATTTTTTCATCAAATATTGTTGTTGCTGTCGTACTTATTCAATAAAACTGGCTCTATATTCATTTGATAAAAGTAAGTAATAAAAAATTTTGTAACCTCATATTACTGCTCCTTTAATGTCTCATTTAAAACAATGAGTTATCAAGTTATAATAAATGTATTTTCCTTTTAATTTGTACTCACACACATACACACACTCGCATATTTGCTCAATATAATATTATAATTAAGCAAGTGTACTTTTATTCTTGAATTCAGCTAGATTTGTATAACGAGGGTCAGTGCTCGACTAATAGATTGATGCCATTATTTCACTGTATAAATAAAATTAATTAAATAGAGAAATTATTTTAAAGTTTAAAGAATGTAAGATTATAATGTATGTAGATTAAAATGTTGTTGTTGTTGTTGTCGTTTGCCAGCTAGGCTGGCAATATAGGGTGCGCTGCTCCACTTTTCCAACTGAACCATTTTAGGTGTGGAGTCCGACTTCCTCAGTACACAGATGCCATAGGTACCCATTAATGAGGTAGGCAACCATTCACAACCCATTCATACAAGGCAAGGACAAAGACAGGATAGATAGAGAGAGAAAAAGTACATTCATGCCCGAACCGGGAATCGAACCCAGGACCTCCCGATCCGCAGTCAGGCACGCTAACCATTTGACATGTTGGGCGGCTCATTAAATATTAACAATATAAAATGATTTAGAGTCGATTTGGAGGATTTTGTGTTAACTATCTTGGTAGACAACATTTTACTCGTGTTTTTAAAAGCACCGATCCATCACTTTTATAAAAACAGAGGATGATTCACTATTTTATATCCCGAGTCACTATAAACGAAAAAAGACTTTATGGCAAGTCCGAACCTAGCTAAGCACCATTCATTTATCTGGTACAATTTTCTGGTACATCTATACTGCAGGAGATTGAACTTTTGTTCTGGAGCCACATAAAAACCAATACCGTCTCTATCACAAAAGAATGCATCGAATTAATATTGTACTTTTATAGAATATTGTCACCTGAACGCTTATTCCGCCCTGTCGGTGCGATAGTCGTTTCGAGTTCTCCTATAGACCGCTAGGATCGCACTTACTGATCGGCAAGCGCAGGCTCTTTTTGTCATTGCAACGTATCAACAGGTATTTGCGTGTTGATATTTATCGATAGTTAAGAATGACAGCGTTCATTTCTTTGGCTATATTACAAGAAATTAGTAATTGGATAAATTCAAGTTGTCGGCTGATGTATAGGAATAGAGAAAATCCATTTCTCTTCCGGATGAAGTTTGTATAGATTATTTTATAGGTCAAGCAAGCATTTAGTTGTTAAAATTTATAACCAATAACCTTCACTACTCCACTGTCAAAGTACAGTAGCGATCGCATTGTCAGTTGGTGTTAAAATAATGGAATAATTTTTTCAATTTATTAGGGAAACTATATATACAATAAAAGTAATATATCTCTAGAACAGTAGCAAGTCTTCTTAAAATGTTATTAATTGAACTTTTTGACTAGAATTATATATTTGTTAATACTATGTTTACCAATTATTATTTTTTTTGCTTTATAACTTTACTAATCATTTTAACTAACATAATTTAATAAAATAATTACAGAAAAGAATTTTTCTCATTTGACAAAATAAACAAAATTATGCTTTAACAAAAAACTCATTTTACGTTTTTCAATTTTAGGTTAATTATTAGGAAAAATTTTACATCTAATATACTTAAAATAATTTACTCTGCATTTAATAATCACATACAATTAAATTTAATGAAAACAAATTAGGAACAATGTTCTACTAGATAATTATATTTTAAAAAATTGAATTTTCAAACTGTAGACAATTCAAAATGCAACATTAAGATTTTTATAATTTTATATAAGCATATAATCATACATTACAATATATTTTACCTTGGAAAATACATAAAAATTAAGTTTAAAGATTAAAGTAGTTACGCTTCTTAAATTATTGTGTGATATGACCATAATGTCTAAAAGTAAGTTTATTCTCAAATTATTATATACATATATAAGTAAAATTTAATTTCGTATACATGAGAAGTTTCTAGATAACATATTCTTATGTTTGAAAATTATATTGATTCCGCAGCATATTTATATATCAATTAAATACTAGTTGAACTTTTTTTTGTCTTGCTGTAATATCATAAAATGATAGACCTATGTCAGTAGATTTGTAAAACTGACATCACACTCTTCTTTTTATTAATAATTAAATTTTAATTAAATATTAATTTTTAAATTAAATAATTTTCATTTAAAAATTTATACTTTTAATAAAATAATAAATTAAATAATTAAATTTTAAAATTAGGTATTTATAATAAAGAGGAAATTAGATTACATTTATATAACATAATACTTGTGTAAATATACTTGTCAATTTATAACTTCCAGAATTTTTGAACAATCCTTACTTTTAGGTAAAGTATTTTCTAATTAAGAATACTCTTCAATGCAAAATTATTTTCAAATAGAAATTATTAGATTCCTCCATTTACTATATTTTCAGTTAAAGTCATTACACATATTTAAAAATAAACACGTGACAGATTAGAGCTTTAAAGTGTCTCACTATATTCTTGATGCAAATAAACATTCCTAAAAACATCAAATTCCTGAGGCACTCTAAAATGGAAGGAAGACACAAATCAACAAATTTTATTAATAAAATTTTGACATAATTTAATTGCATTTTTAACATACTACACTAAATTAATCGATACTACACTAAATTAATCGATTAATCGATCAAATCACGAGCAACGAATTCACAAGTTTACAATTGAAAAATATTTGCGTGAATTTAAATTCATAGATTAATTTTAAGATTTCAAACTTTAGATTAGGATTTCAAGCATAAAGTTAAATTTGAAATCTTAACTTTAAACTTAAGTTTAAAAGTTAAGAGGTTACATTTTAAACTTCAGAGTAAGATTTCAAACTTATCTATGAATTCATTTCATATTTATTGGACTAAATTTTGCAGAACAAGAGACAAAAGAAAATAATTGGTTATAAAAAAATATATGCACAATATCTGTCTCTGTGTATATGTATGTATGCATACATGCATACATACACATGTATGTACTACGTATTACATGCGCACATGCATACATACACGCACACACTCAAACAAAAATAATTCGTATTGTTAGTTACTACAAAATGCAATTCCAATAGAAACTTATTTATTTCATTTGCATCCGTACTTTTTTGACACAGAAACCTTCAGCATTTAATCTCATAGTTAGTTCGCTCCATAATCTTTTTGTATATGAATTAGAGAACCTTTCTGTTAATTTTTTCTGAACCATTTGAAGATTTTCCTCTGAAAAACTGACTAAAATTTCAATTTGATTTTTAAATATAAAGTTGCGTTGTATTTTAAAATAAGGAGTCTAAAAGACCTAAAACAAATCTTATGGAGCTCAAATAGTTTAAGTTTCTGCTGAGTCAGTTGAGTTATTGGTAGCAATATTCTTTAAAATGCAGCTCTTCAATTGGTCGAATACTTGAGCACTCTCTTAATACCTCACACCCCTCTTAATTGGCGGAAATGGTATCATCCTTTTGCCGATAGCCGTAAAATGAGAGTTCTAATTCAGTTTCAGTTGTTAGATTCATTGGATAACGTTTCTCTTTCAGTGTTGATGTGCAAAATAAGCACCCAGGTGTGAAATTGTTTATTGTGTTGAACCTTAGAGTTCCGAGACGGCTCAGAGCTTCTCGTAAGATCAGCAAATTCAGCGTCACGGATCGCCGTGAGTGATGGGGAGGGTGACCACATTCTCCCTCATTGGATTGCTGAAGCTCAGTGGATTGGAGACGTGTCCGTGTTCATCTGTAAAGTCCAAAGTCATTCCACTAATGTGGAAAGGATGGTGCCACCTTAGGTTTGACCTCGTCACTTGATTATGGTTCAAAATGACGAGTCGCTCAGTGAAAAGGTGAGTATTCCAAAACCGTTAATCTTGAGGTACAACGGGACTCACTTGCGTATCTATTAAGTATGTGTCACAAAAAAGCCCACTTTGTCTTGTGGTCAGCTTGTTTGACTGAGGATAGGGAAGTCCTGGGTTCGAATCCCGGTTCGGACATGGATGTACTTTCTCTCTCTATCTATCCTGTCTTTGTCCTTTCCTTGTATGAATGTGTTGTGAATGGTTGCCTACCCTATAAACGGGTCCCTATGGCATGAAATACTGAGGACTCCACACCTAAATATGGTTCAGTTGGAAAGTATATTGCCAGCCTATCTGGCATACGACAACAACGCAAAAGTCAAATTAACATTATAATTATATAAAACATTCGGCAGCAAATGGGAAATTACATATGTATTGTATAGAACCGTAGCATATTTCGCGTTTGTTTACGTACATTTTCTTCTACCGGACTCACCATGTCTCAACTCTTTGTTGTGAATGAAAAATAAAAGGTTCGATTCCCCCCCCCCACAACACTGTAGAACAATATGCGATGAATGCTACGATTTCCACATACAAATAGATTCATTTGCGGAGTCTATTTAACTGCTGTATTTTGTAATAATTGAAGAACTTACCGTTGGGTGTCACCGTGGCTTAGTATAAGACAGCAGAGCATAAGGTCTTATGTTCGATCCCAGACACTTTTGAAAAACGGAAAATGGATGTTGGGCTTCTGCATGTCGGGGTGAGTTTTGGGGAATTTTCTGATTTTCCTCCCTTGAGACACGAGTGACTTACGACGATTATCTTTCAGAATTCCTCCCTGCAGGCAATTTATCCGAGGGATATTGAAATGCCCCTTACGTCTTCAATGGCAGAAGGAATTTTTTTCCTTCTGCTGGAGCTAATACTGCGGGAATAAAATGGTCACTTGACAGTAAATCGTCTGTAATTCGTAATCTGAAAATGATTTCAACTCCTTATACATCAGCAATTCGCGATTTTAATTCTTTGACGATGAATTTTCACTTTATGGATGCCTGAAATTTCGTTGCAGTTACGAGGTTTGTCCAGAAAATACGTATAAAAGTTGAATAATAACTTTATTTTACTGTTTGCAGACACCACCAGATGTCACTACTGCTGTAACCAATCCCATCAACGCTCAGTTCCAGTCAGACCGCTCTGCGTGTAAGTAGGAGTGTGCGGCTGCTTGTTGAAAGTTACCCTTTTTCACCTACCGTCGGCATGGAGCTCTCTTTGATTGAGGAACAGCGCATCAACATCAAGTTTCTTGCAAAGCTGGGCAAGAAAGACCGGATTTGGCAAAAGGGGGCAGGTGGATGCTTCATCACGACAATGCGCCCGCTCACACGTCGCTCGTTGGGCGTGACTTTTTGCCCCGAAGCTTAATTACCGTGACAGACCACCCGCCTTATTCACCCGATTTAGCCCCTTGTGACTTCTTCTTGTTTCCGAAATGCAAAATGGTGCTTCGGAGAGATGTGGGAGATACTTGGGAGATGTGGAAGATACTTGGGAGATGTGGAAGGCATGAAGGCAGAAACGACACGGCAACTGAACAGTATCACAACTGCAGACTATCAGCAATGTTATCAACAGTGGAAACGGCGTTGGCAGAAGTGTATCTCGTCTCAGGGTGAGTACTTTGAAGAAGATCATATTGTAATACCTGAATAATTGTAAAATAAAGTTATTATTCAACTTTTATACGTATTTTACGGACAAACCTCGTATAATGACTGGACACTCATTGGTTGGAAAGAGGCATTCGATGAAGAATACTTTTGTGTTTTATTACCCCAGTCCAAAATAGATTTATAAATTTATAAATCTTTCAAGTTCTTAGTTTAGTACTGCTCTGCCTTATGTAAAACATGTAAAATAATACCAACGTAATGTAATGACATAAGTATTGATGTACTTCGTGTTAATGCATTCATTATGTACACCGATATTTCGTCCGTATTTCATCACGTTACATAAGCTGACGGTGACATTCATTAGATAGGATGAAACACTTAAGAAGAATCGAAAAATACGAATGACCCACCAAGCCATTTCATTTCTTGACTATTAATTATGCCAGTTGGGTTCCGATTAGATTTAAATTTTTTCTATACTTCACAAATATTATCACAATAAAAAAATAATAAAAATACCCCACAGAAACAGATTTGAGCGTAGTTATATTCTTAGGACAACATGAAAATGCATCATTATTCACTTAAAATCACAAATTTCCTTACAAATGTAAATGATTTCTTTGATCATATGGGGCTAATTTTTTAAATTGATTCATTCTTATTGGCTCAATTTCTTTAAATAAATTTTTTTTATAAAATTAGGAAAATGTATCTTTATGTTTTACAGAGTCCTAAAAAGATTATTATATCTATTCGATATTATAATTTTAATTTTTATCGGAAGTATCTGCAATGTCTTCATTAGAGAGAGAGAGAATTTACCATTTACGCCCTCGGACCCCAATTATGTAGTATCTCGACCCTTATATGCGTCTTATGCTTAAATTTCAGCTGTACACCATCGAAAGGGCTTTGGATTTCACTGTCTTTAATCTGTCAACATATTATGTTGTTTTCTACGCTTTTTACCATTGCCATGGCTACAAAATGATTGACCACTGCGTTTCCAAGACAGTCCGACACAATTATACTATATTCAGTACTACACAGTGGTTGACATATCATTAAACATTATATTTCTGGACACATCGTGCCCCAGTCGTGAGACCGCTCAGTTCAGAGTGACAGGAAATCATTGTTTCTCTTCTGACACCTGTCTATTGGGGTGTGTGCTTGGGAGTTTTCCGGGTTCCCATACTTACGACATCTGATACGGTCCAGTAATTATGAATAGTCCTTCTGGAAAGAAAGTTACGCGGTGAATATTAAAATACCTTTCAGCTTTAGCTCTCGGTGTCAAAACATATCTTGCTACTCGATTGTGCGAGTGCAATTATCGCTCTAAGTGTGCGGCTTCGATGTTTAAAGCCTTTTAACTGAGCATGATGCACCCTTTATTTGCCTACATCCTGTTTCACGCTGTAAGTGGCATGTTCTTCCAATCAATTGTGCTTTGAAGTCCCTACCTGTTGGGTAACAGAGTCAGTATTTTCCAGAATAAATTTGCCGGAAAGGGTTATGGAAAAACACTCTTATTGACAAACGGAACTTTCACCAATTTGGCAGTCTCCTCCGTTTTTATGTGTAGGAAATCACTAGTTGAACAATTCTTTTTGCGAGATTTTATTTTCTTTTCGTACATCCGTAATTACTTTACGTTTCTGGGCGCTCATTTCTGCGGAGCCAAATCAAGTGCCTAGTCATTTGGAGTTGCGTTAGGCAGTCCGCAAATTCGTAGATGATCGCATGAGACTTGTCTCGCAAGGCAAGCTGAGCATCTCGCGATAATCGCATCAGATCAAATGACTTCATTGATGTCTTAGATACGTCAGAAAAGGGGTGGAGCGCGAGACGATTCTTGATTTCAAGAAAGTTCGAAATATCTGTCAACTTTCCGCGAGACAGCGCTCTCATTGGTTTAAAATTCCATGACGTCAGATACAACGTTTTAGCTACGTCACACTAAGGCAGGCCACAAATTCGGTAGACAATCCGATTAAGACGCCGTCTTATAGTAGACAAATGTGATCTCCTCGATGTCTTGTGATGTACGACATACTTCCTCTTAAAATTACACAAGCTACTAACTACCTTGGTGTCACAATGGATAAAAGGCTTGGCTGGGCTCCACATATCAATAATATTCAAGAGAAAGCTACTGATAGACTTCGAATCCTGAGACGTCTTACGGACAACACTTGGGGTGCCACTCAAGAGGTCCTTGCCACTACTTATAAATCATACATTCGCCCTGTTCTTGAATATAGCTGTGAAGCGCTGTCTACAGCTAGCGAAACTACTAGACAGAAACTTAACGTCGTCCAAAATAATGCCCTTCGAATTGTCAGCGGTGCTGCTGTTTCCACTTCCATCACTGCTCTTGAGATCCAAACGCAAATTGAGCCCCTTGAAGCTCGTCGTGACAAAGTCCTTCTGAGATTCTTTGAGAGATCTCACCGTGTCAGTGATGGTTTTTGGGAGACTAACAAAACTGCTAAATTGCGCTTAGTGACACAGCTCATCCCTCTGAAAAAATCACTATTGCTTCAGAGAAAGTACAAGGTTGACTCCGGTGAGTGACTCCACTTTCCCCGGCCAACGCTTGTGAAGGATATACCCAACATTCCTGTTTGTTTAAACCTCCCTGGCATAAAGGATCGCAAAGAGGATGTCTTACCACAGATCTTAAAAGCCGCCACACTGGATATGCTTGTATCTATATATCCAATGGCAGAATGATACCATGTCTACACAGACGGCTCGGCAATGGGCGAGAATTGTGGTGCTGGCTTTTATTCATCTCTTGCTGAGGGTTCTTCTCCGGTCGGCAAACATATGACAAACTTTGACGGGGAGGTTGCTGCTATTTGTGAGGCTGCCAGTCGATTAATGCAACTGCCGGGCATTAATCGTCTTGGAAAAAAGGTGGTTTTCCTTTCTGAATCAACAGCAGCTCTTCAGGCCATAACTTCATTGCTCCCACATGATGTCCTTGTTATGGCCTGCCGGGAAATCCTTTTGCAACTGCAAGAAAGAACTGAAATCTATTTGCAATGGGTGCCAGGGCATTGTGATATTGATGGCAATGAGAGTGCAGATAGGCTTGCCAAATTTGGATGTGACTTGACCCAAGAAGACAGGCCTATAAGCTATTCTGCTGCACGTACTACTATTAATCTACGTATTAAAAATCAATTAGGACAGCCTGGGAGGCAGCTGCTGTTGGCAAAAGAGGGGAGACAATTGTCAGATGCAATACCGTCCCCAACAGCCTACCGCGTGGAGTGGTGGTTGACACCTTCAGGATGGCGACGGGTCACGACTACCTCCAGAAGCATCTCCACAGGATCGGCCTTGCCGATACTCCCCTCTGCCCCCTGTGTTCTACAGGCGAGGGTACAGCCGAACACCTGGCTTGCTGTGGTGCTCAGGAACGGGCCGACAACGACTTGCATGGGCGGGCTGGACTCTACTGGGAAGCACGGCGCCAAATGGCCCATCGGCCACGGGTGGGCGTTGGATGAAGAAGAAGAAGATAAAAAAAAAGAGTTTTTTTGACACGAGAAATGAAATTGTCAACGTTTCACCATTTAAAAACATATTTCAAAAACTATAACTTTAGTTGCGTTTAATGGGTAATCTAAGTACTTAAAAATGCGCTATTCAACACACTTTGAGATAAGCTTTTTAGAGAAAGTGTCTCCCAATCTCCCTAATAGATGGACAGTCTCCCCGGCAGCGATTTCCTCCCTCCCCGCAGCAGCATTGAATCTTGTAAAATATGGGAATCTTTTACTACTGACATCGCTCAACCCTCCAAATAAATTCTGAAAAGTTATAGCAAATGTATATTTCCCTTTTTTCTTACAAATAAATGTTTTATATTTAAGAACTTTGTCATTACAGTTTCAAAGTATTTTCTAAACGGAAGATGCGATTACTAAATAGTATTACGATGTTTGACTATGTTCTTTTTTTTAAGAATTTTTCATTTTATTGAGAGTTAAGATTTGAATTTCTTGGTAAAAGAAGATTAAAAATTTTTGGACATATTTAGTTGTTTTCCCAAGCTACAAAAGTATGATCAAAACTTCTGAAGAAGATTCAGTTGTGAAATACTCAGGGAAAGAATAGAATTAAGATTAATGAACAAAATAATACAAATCCGATCAAATTTTATCTTATTTTAAGGGTATTAAATGTCATCTTACATAATGAATTATTATTTTTTCCAATGGCGGGCACAAGAGGGTTGAACCCTATGCCACTACAAGGACAGAGACTGCTACTCATTTGTCATTACCCAGCGGGCACCTGTGAACCAAGTCACGGAGGCGAGTAGCGTTACCCGCGCCATACCACCACAAACCCGTTTATAGGGCGGGCCACATTCAAACAACATCACAGAAGAAAGGACAGAGAGAACAGAGAAGGAAAGAAACATCCATGCCCGAACCGGGATTTGAATCCGAGATCAACAGCAAAGGAGTCAGGAACGCTAACCACTCAGCCAATCGGTCGGCACATAATAAATTAAAATAGTTACATTCGTAACTCGTGGGAGCAAAGATTAGATTCATGCAAAAATTTTACAACAAAATGCGAATAGATTTAGTAATTGAACGAAAAAGATTACTTCAAAAAAAAATTTGAACAATTTTTCTCAAAAGAAAAAAAAAGTTTTGCAACAAATTGTATCTTTTCAAAATAAGAAAAATTTATCAGATCATTTATGATCTCGACTCTTTTTCAGGAAAAAATTAAAATTTTCTATACATTTGAAAAAGTTAGAAATTTCAAACGTTTTAGCAGAAGACTTTTCCAAACTTATTTTATTAAAAGAGAAATACAGTATTTATGCTCTCGATTGAAGAATAATGACCAAATCGAATTTACAGAGATATGTACAACAGAAGCGTATCACAAGCACATGGACAGGAGATGAGCGGCTCCACTGCATCCTCTCAAATTTGAATCCTCGCTGAGTCAGTAATCAGTTTCCCTCCAAATCACTAACAAAACAAAAGTATGGCTCATTTTTATAAGTTACTTGTGCCCAACAGGACCCGAAAAATCGACGCTCACCCAATGGTATTTATTATAATCCGCCAATGTTTCATCATAAATAAGTGAGCCTGAACCTCGCCCAGAACTGAGCTCCTCCAGAGCTGTTGCGTGGGAGTAATTCGGAAGCACAGACTAAGCAGAAGACTGCGTGACCTTAAGACCATAATCTATCGAACATACCGCCGTTAGTGTGCACTATGGATCTTCGGTTAAGTTGAGATTCCAACTCACTACCTTCCGACTGTGAGAAGGTTGTCCTAACCAACTAGACGCTAATGGACTGTCTCCGTGGTCCAGGTTTCGCCCGGATGGAAAAGTGCTCCGGATTTAGAAAGAAAATGTTCCTATTGAAGATGCCTTTAAAGCAATTGCAGTTTTAGGCACTATGTTCTGCTCTGAATATCTTTTCATTCAGTGATACCATATACTGGATAACCTACACCACGTACCTAAAGCTTTGATACCTCAACAAAGTACTAATCAACATCCTTAAAATACTTTTCACTGATAAAGGGCTGCAATTACATGTTGCTAAGTAGTATCTTATAAACATCTCAAATCATTTCCAACGTAGTCTTGTGGTCGGACACCCCTCCTCGGAAGTAAAGGGTCCCAGATACGATCTGAGCCACTGTTGAGTAGTGGAAGATTTACGAATGCGAGACTCTTGCCCTCCCTAGATTAACTTCTTTAGGCATCATCCATACTAGAGAGTGACACCTAGACTCCATTAAAGGGTTATATCGGACTTTATTAATAAAGTGGGTGACCCGAGCAACTGGAACTAGGAAACATTGGGTTTGGAGTTAATAGTACAAAATGCAGAGCAGAGGTGCCCAATGACCTCTATGAGCAGAGGTGCCCAATGACACACAAACCCAACTCTAAGAAGAAGTAGAATAGAAGATAGATGCTGTGCTTTTTTTGTTTCTACATGCATCACAAGTAATGGATTCTTGGGGAATTTGGTGGTTTCCCGACACATCCTCCCACTGTCTATGAAAAATCTTGCCGCATTGCAGCTTATGGGTGAGCCTTGCAGCAGTATCAGGCTGTTGAGGTCCACTACGCGTTGTCAAGGCAACCTTTCCTTAAGTGAATATCCTGAAAACGGAACTGGAGATATTTATCATTGTTATTCAGGGCCTTGGTTTCAAACACGTGACCTCTTACTCCAAAGGTTATGGTTTCATAAATTTCATAAATCAAATGCTTCCGAACTGGTATCGAGAATCGTACAAATCTCTGTACAACTATTTATTTTTAGATATACTAGTTTTCAAATTCATTTAAATGGAAATTCTTTTTAAATTTATTCTGGTGCAAAAGGTAATCATATCTATGAAAAGACACATATATAATTTTCCTTTTGTGTAATGAAATGTTTTTTTAATATAAACAATAAAGACACATAATAAATATGATTCCATCAGCATATAATATTAATCATGATCCTAACTCATCGTTTAAATTATGTTTCCCATGATTGAACTTCAGTTCTGCCAGAAGAAAACGTCATTCTTATGTTCAGAAATCAATGGGTTCGATGCTTTTCACGGCCTCCTGGAAGAAACATGAAATTAAATTTCCGTGAATTTCCTTAGTAGGTTTATTCTAGAAATTTGGAGAGGTGGGTACTAAATCAGTTGTTAATCACTTGGCAAATGTTCAAAATGATGACGGACCCGACTGTTCTCAGCGACTTTGGTTGACACAGTCAATTTCCTACTTATTAGGTGGGTATTCAATCGGTTTGGTACTCACATTTCTTTGGCAGGTGTTCAAAATGATGACGCAATTGACTGCTCTTTGACTTTGGTTAACAAAAAGGTATAACCAGAAACACATAACCATTCTTTTAATTATGGCTTATATGGGGTTGTTGATCCAGAGTGATCACTGAATTAACGATTGGGAGATACTGCTAGCCTGAATGTTTGATGAACCAATTTAACCTTCCAGTTGGTTAGTACCCTATATTGAAATGACTTCAACAATTACGTTATATTTTTTTTATATTTAAAACTCTAAATAAGG
>JAJQOW010002731.1:0-13282 GCA_037975125.1 Latrodectus hesperus
TTTTTGGCAAGGTGAAGCCTCAGAGGATATCCTCATCCTAGGCGGGAGATATTATTAATAAAAAATTATGTTAATAAAAAATACAACAAGACAATATTACTTTTATGAAAAACAATTTTGACTAGACATCATTCAAAGTAATTGTTTTCAATTTAGTTAAAGTTAAGTAGTTGATGTCAAAAATAAAGCATTTTAATAAGATATCCAAAAAGCAAATAAAAAAATTTGGGAAACTTGAATAATCTGCAGGAACCATTATTAGGAGTACTGAGTAGATCAATTTACCAACAAATTTTACAGATATGAAAAATATTTACAACAATTAAAAAACAAATTTGATAGAATTTGTTGGTTCACTACCTTTCCTCATTGGTGTGTACAGCTTCATCAAGGAACCTGGGCAAACATTATGCCATTTACTTCCCTAAGTGCCAATCTGTTAACGCGTTTTTTTTTTTTTTTTATATATATTTATTTATTTAATCAAGAGCAAGCATACAGTATTACATTTGGTGTCAAATAATAGCGGACACACAGTGTGTGTATTTACAGATGTGGGACTATTGCTGTGGTTGATTGGTGATATGCTGGATGTAGATGTTCCTTGAAGTTCGAATTGTGTCACTTACAATGAGTTTTCGCATAAGCTTAGCGTAGTTTCTGGAACACAATTTTGCAATTAATGGATCGTTAGACGGATCCCAAGCTCCCAAGGCACCGACAATTATGGCATGTGTTTCAACTTGCCGGAATTCTTTTTGAGTGCGGCAGCCACTGGTTCGTATTTTTGTATTTTTCTGTTTCTTGCCTCACGGAAGGATTCCAAACGTTTGTCCATTGGAACAGTTATGTCAATGACATAAGCTTTGTTTCCTTTCGTGATCACAAGCTCAGGTCTCAGGCCTCTAACTCCGCATACTTCTTGATTGCTGCTATAAATTGAAAATCTTTTGGTGGCAGCATTCCTTATCCTATCAACAATGTCATTGTGACGCTTCTGGTATAAGGCAGAGTACCTCATACAGTGATTGAGAACGTGTGCAAGGGTTTCAATTGGTTCTGCGCATCTTCTGCATGAGGTTCCGGTGGAGCTTTTAGAGTGTCGGCAGCCATTCAAGGGAAGAACGTTGAGTCTAGCAGGGTGGATGAATCGCCAATCACAGAATCGGGTGTAAGTACCTTCACGATGGAAGTGTGTGCTGGCATTGCTTGCCGCTGAGCATTCAATAGCCCGACCTTGACTGGGACGGTTGATCAGTCTGTTGGTGATCTCGTCCCGCAGCTTGTTGCGGAATTTCTGAAAAATCTTGGTTCTTTCAGACTCTTTGATAGTGACGTCACCAATTTGGATTTGAATGGTCTCATTGACGAATGTCCACTTGACTCCCAACCTACCAGAGGCTTTTCTAGCATTTGTCCAGATGGAGGAGATTGGATTTGTTGTGGTCCTATCTTCGTCGCCGATGATCTGAGAAAGGTAGTTCTCGACATCAGTTTGGTTGATCTCTCTTCCAAATCGATTTTTGATTAGAGAGTACAGATCGTTCCACGCCATCTCCTGGATCATATTATCCGGAGAGGTCAGTAATTTATATGCGCTATCAACAGCTGCGATATCACAGTCGATGCTAGCTAAAGGTATCCCAAAGAGTCCAGCCCCCTCAGGGGGTTTACCTTCTTTAGGTAAACACGGGTGTCACAATCCCGAGGTACCCTAGTGATCTGTCCTCTGCTTTCTTTTCTTCTCTCCTCTACTCGTCTGCTTTTTCTTCCTCTTCTCCCTCAGTGTGGTTGCCTCGTAAGAGGTTGAGGGCTCCCCTTGAGTAGCTTTCGCCGCACTGTTGCTATTAGCTTCTCTTGGGGACTAAATCACCCACGTGTTTGCCGTGCGTGGAGACCCGTGTCCCTGGAAAGGAGAATCCTGGTAATTGAGGCCTCCAGAGACCAACACATTGCTTTGGCCTCTGCTTCAGGTAAACGGGAGGTGTGTTGTGGTCCTCAGCACATCAATCGGCTTTATGGATCAAGCGATCGGTACATCTACTGGGTGACTCGTTAAGGGTGGAGGCCACTTCAGGGATGTACTGTGAGCGTATAGGACCTGGCTAGCACTGGTGCAGCTGGTCTGCATCCCCTTGTTGGACTCGGTGGTGGGTGGTGCCGTCAGGTCCCGAATTTTCCATCTCTATCATGGAAACATTATTCTCTTCTCTCCCACGGGAGCATACATTGAAAAATTTAAAAGCCAAATTTTATATTGTGAAGCGGAAGGATGGTACATTTGATAATGTATCCCCTTTCCTAATCCAAAAAGGTATTAGTGGCAATATCGGCGAAGTGAAGAGCATCCGGAAACTTCGTTCTGGTGATTTGATGGTAGAAGTTGCTTCAGATGCACAAGCAACTCTGATTGCTAACATGAATACGCTAGCTAACCTTGAGGTGTCTGTCTCTCCTCACTTGAATCTTAACTTTTCACGTGGTGTGGTATCCGCCAAGGATTTGCTAAATACGCCAACGGACGAGATCTTAGAAAATCTCATAGATCAAAAGGTCTGTGCTGTAAAACGCATCACTATCAGACGAGATGGGCAGTTTATTAATACAAAACATCTCGTACTGACATTTGCGACGCCAGACCTACCGCAGCATATTAAAGCTGCGTATATGCATCTATCCGTTAGGCCGTTCATTCCAAATCCTTTGCGTTGTTTCCAGTGCCAGAGATTTGGACACTCCAAAGCGGCTTGCCGGGGCAAACTGACTTGCGCTCGCTGCGCAGCAGTTGGCCACGACAGCTCGTCTTGTACTGCAAAGGAGAGGTGTGTCAACTGTAAAGGTGACCACCCCTCCTACGCTAGAAGTTGTCCTATCTGGATACTGGAAAAAGAGATCACAACCACTAAAGTTAAAAGTAATTGTTCATACCCTGAGGCAAGACGTGCTGTCACAGCACGTACACCTCAAGCAGGAGTTAGCTATGCATCTGTCGCCGCCAAGGTCACCAGAACAGCTGGTACACAAACCGATGCTCTTTCACTTCCACTATTCAAATTACCCCTTACATCTGATAAAAGCCAAAAATCAACCTCTACAAATATTCAACGTAGAAAAGCTCCGATGGCTAAGTCTAAAGCCATGAAGGCCTTAAAATTAAAATCTGCAAAAGAGGGCAAAATTAGGCCCTCTATATCCACCCGTAAAGCCTTAAACCTGGAGGCTGATGCAGTTTCCTTACATCCCTCGGACGAAGATTTATCGCTCGAGGAGATGTCGGATGACATGCCTTCCAGCTCCGGGAAAGGAGCTTTTCAAATTGAACAATAACTTCCTTTGTTTCTTGGAACTGCCATGGTTTGCGTTCTCATCATGATGACATCAAGTCCATAATTTCAGCCTACAACCCCGCATGTGTTGCACTTCAGGAAACATTCCTGAAGTCCAGCAATAACATTTCTATGCGTGGGTTTAGAAGCTTTAGAAAAGACTGTGGTGACGATGGTGCAGTGTCTGGAGGTGTTTGTATATTAACATCTAATACTTTTCCCAGCACTGCCCATCCATTGAATACTACTCTACAGGCTGTTGCTGTGAGAATTCACACATCATGTTTGTTGACAGTCTGTAGTTTGTATTTGCCACCACACGATGTCATCCGCCAAGAGGAACTTGATGCATTAATAGATCAGCTGCCAACACCATTTCTGTTGTTAGGTGACTTTAACGGCCATAGTTCTTTGTGGGGAAATGATGATACTAATTCTCGCGGTCGGCAGATAGAACGTTTTATTTCAGATAATAGTCTCTGTCTGCTGAATACCGACGAGAATACATATTTCCATGTACCCACAAGAACGTTTCATTCTCTCGATCTAGCCATCTGTTCTCCATCTCTTCTGCCATTGTTAAATCTAATAGTAGGAAATGATCTGCATAACAGCGATCATTTTCCTCTCGTCATCTCCCAGACTGGAGGTAGTAGTGTAAGACAACGCTTACCTACTTACGTGTACAGTCGGGCAGATTGGACGTTATTTACACAATTGGCAGTTGTTGATAATAAAATGGTTATGATCCATGATATTGATAATGCCGTATCTAAAGTCACTGAAACAATTATAAATGCAGCTGATGCATCAATACCAAAGTGTTCCTCTATACCACACAGGCGTTGCAAACCTTGGTGGAATAATGAATGTCAAAACACCTATAAGAAACAGAGGAAATTATGGGGGCTCTTCAGAAGATACCCCACAAAGGAGAATCTTATCGCCTATAAGAGAGCAAAAGCATTAGCTCGCAGAGCTCGTCGTCGAAGTCAGAAGGAATCTTGGTCCCGCTATGTATCATCAATAACTTCTTCCACATCCAGTAAACAGTTGTGGAGAAGAGTGAAAGCAGCCAATGGAATATATAGAGAATTTTCAATTCCTATTTTGAAATCCGGAGCTGCTATATACTCTTCTCCTAAGGACATCGCTAACGTCCTTGGTGAAACCTTTGCTAGCGTCTCAAGCAACGACTCTTATAGTCCTTCGTTCCTAAGGACAAAGAGTCGTGCTGAGCGAACACCAATTCGTTTCAACCATCGACAAGCTTTGCCTTACAACTGTGAATTTCGGATGTTGGAATTGAAGAGAGCATTACAGCAGGCCCATGATACTAGCCCAGGACCAGATGGAATCAGCTATCTAATGCTTCGCCATTTAAGTCCAGATTCCCTGTTGAACTTGCTGTTTTTGTTTAATAGGATCTGGACTGAAAACAAATTTTCATCACTTTGGAGCGAAGCAATAGTGATTCCGATCCTTAAGGCTGGTAAGGATCCTTCTGTTCCTTCAAGTTATCGACCAATAGCTCTGACGAGTTGCTTGTGTAAGACTCTCGAACGTATGGTCAACGCCCGTCTCATCTATGTCTTGGAAACAAATAAATATATTCATATCAATCAGAGTGGCTTCCGTAAAGGAAGGTCCACTCTTGATAATATTACTTACCTGGAAACCCAAATCCGCAACGCTTTTGTGCGGAGGAACCATCTGGTTTCCATTTTCTTTGACATAGAGAAGGCATATGACCGTACGTGGCGTTATGGAATTCTCCGTAGGATGTATGATTTTGGCTTTAGGGGTAATTTGCCAATATTTATAGAAAATTTTTTATGCTCCCGTGGTTTTAAAGTTCGTATTGGTTCTGTTATGTCCAATACTTTTATTCAAGCCGAGGGTGTACCCCAAGGCTCTATTTTAAGTGTCACACTTTTTAACCTTTACATCAGTTGCATTCTTCATCAAATTTCACCTCCTGTTTATGGCACGCTTTATGTTGATGACCTGCAAATATCATGTGAGGGTTCTAACATGCGTTTAATTGAGAGACAACTACAAACATCAGTTAATAAACTTGCTGCATGGTGTGCTGAGAATGGCCACACGCTGTCTCCTGGCAAGAGTAATTGTGTCCATTTCTGCAGGAAGACTAGCCTACATAATGATCCCACTATCTATATAAATAATACACCTATCCCTGTTGTCAACGAGATAAAGTTTCTGGGAATAATTTTTGACCGAAAGTTGAATTTTCTTCCGCATGTTCTTCATTTGCGGAAGAAGTGCGAGCGATCGCTTAATATCCTCAAGGTGCTTTCTAATACATCTTGGGGTGCTGATCGCACGGCACTACTTCGTGTCTACCAGTCATTAATTTTATCTCGTATTGACTATGGGTGTTCTGTGTATGGATCTGCTAGGTCTTCCGTTTTACGCAGATTGGATACAATACATCACTCTGCTTTGAGAATATGTTCAGGCGCATTCCGCACATCACCCGTCCAGAGTCTATATGCAATATGTCATCAACTGCCTTTAGACCTGAGACGAATGCAGCTGTCTCTCAGTTATTATGCAAAAATCATGTCTGATCCTCATCATCCATTACGTTCCATGACTACTACACCTGCTCTAATGAGGCTGTATGACGCTCGTGCATACAGCATTCCACCTTTTCTCACACGAACAAAATCTAATCTAATACTTTCTGACCTATATGATGTCCGTTTTGACAAAACGGAGTATTTTTCTCATCCACCTTGGTATGATCCACAGATTAAAATCATCAATCCTTTTGCTCGTTTTAGAAAATCAGATACAGCAGCTACTGTTTTCCAGCAGCTGTATACCTCACATCGCTGTCAGTACATCACGTACACACCAGTTTTCACAGATGGATCAAAATCCGCAGGACATGTTGGTTGTGCTGTAGTTATTAAGAACAAAACTCTGAGCTACAGCCTCCATCCATCCTGTTCCATCTTCTCTGCTGAAGCAACTGCTTTATATCAAGCTCTTCAGCAGATGAATACAAGTGATACCTTTAAATACTGTGTGTACACTGACAGTTTGAGTGTGTTGGAAGCTTTGCGGAACAGTAGTTTTGATTGTCATCCTGCTGTGTCTAGAATTTTCCGAGCATTAGATTCCCTTGCTGGCAAGGGATATGAAATAATTTTCTGCTGGATCCCAAGTCATGTAGGTCTCGATGGCAATGAGAGGGCTGATGCAGCTGCTAAA
The DNA here is from genome assembly GCA_037975125.1 of Latrodectus hesperus. Classification (NCBI taxonomy): domain Eukaryota; kingdom Metazoa; phylum Arthropoda; class Arachnida; order Araneae; family Theridiidae; genus Latrodectus; species Latrodectus hesperus. The sequence continues at coordinate 6,570 of JAJQOW010002731.1, forward strand.
TCTGCATCTGGCCCATCTCTTCCATCCATTCCTTTGTTTGATGTGAGAAGGTGTGTAAAAAAATTTACTCAAGATCTTTGGCAGGAGTCTTGGAACATGCAGGTCAATAATAAATTGCGTGCCATATTTCCTTTCATCACCTCATTAAATGTTTTACCGATACGAAGTGCTGATGTAAGATTATCTCGCCTTCGTATCGGACACACGCGTTTCACACATAGACATTTGTTTCTAAACGAAATAAATCCATGGTGTGAAACGTGTGATGAACCATTCACTGTTTATCATATTTTAATTTCATGTTCATATTTTAACCAATATCGTTTACACTTTTTTAATTGTGATATTTTAACCTGATTTGATTTGCTTGGGGAACCACCCCACAGGAACCTATTTGCCTTTTTGAGGGCAATAGGTTTTATACATTATATTTAATTTACATTTTTTAAATTTTAAAAGTATATATATTTTGATTTTGCTTTTATGTCTGATTTGATTTTAATATATATATATACAATGATTTTTGATTTTTAAAATTTTAATGTTGCTTGGGTTTTTAAAATAAATTTAATAAATAAAATAAAATAATAAGAATAAATAAAAAAAAATAAAATAAAACATCTACTTCTTAACTTTATTCTTGGCGCAGCATGTCCGTTTTTGGACCTTGCGCCACTAAACCCAAACAACCAACCCAAAGAGTCCAGATTTGGTGTTACCGTAGAGGTAGTCATTGGTGGCCTCCTGGGGAAGATTCAGAGTCTTTTTGATTAGAGGTCTGATAAATTTATCAATGGCGTTCCAGGATGACTTGGGATGAGTTCCATTTCTCAGATCGAATTGAAGTGCTGGATAAACGAAAGTTTTGAGCGCATCCAACCTTTGCCAAGGTGCAAGTTTTGAAGTAAGGATCCGTTCAGCTAGTTTTATGTAGTCGTTTATCTTAGCATTGGCAGGAGCAAGTCGAAATCCTACCGGGTTACCAAGGAACTCCTTTCCGTCCGAGTTGTCAAGGTTCATGATGGTTTCCCCGCATAACTTGAATTTGGTAGGTCTAGTTCCTACTGGGTTTTTACCAGAGATATGGAGGGTATAGCATTTCTTAACGTTAATGTTCAGGCCAAGTCTCGAAGTCAAGTCGTAGGCAAGATTTAGTTGCTCCTGGAGCTCGATAGGACTGTGAGAGAGAATGTTGAGGTCATCAGCAAATGCAAGAACCCTATGGCCTCGAGGTGTTGTGGCAATAAGTCTTGTTCCATCTGCAGCTTCAATGTAACGATCCTCATCTGGTGTCAAGAAATCACCCTGAGACTCAGGTAAGTTGGGTTCAGTTGCGACTGAGGAGTGGATCACTTGACCTTGTAGTCCCCTGACCAACGGATCAATACAGAGGTTGAACAATGGACCGCTAATAGGATCACCTTGCTTGACCCCAGAACAGATGGGGATGTCGCTTGTGATACCATCACCAGAAATAATGTTGACACAGGAGTTATTATAGATGTCGTTGATGATGGCTTTGAAGTGTTCCCCTGCTCCGTAAGCACTGAGAGCAGTGAGGATAGCACCATGCGGGACAGAACCAAAAGCATTGGACAGGTCGATTGATCCCATACAAGCGTCGGTTCTATTCACTCTAGCGTCGCGGAGATGTTTTTGCACAACAAAGTTGTGCTCGAACACTCCATCATAAGGTAGAAAACCCTTTTGGCAATGGCTTAGCACTCTATTTTCAAGTAACCAGGTGGTAAAACGTTTCGTAAGGCACCCAGTGTACAACTTATAGATGGTGCAAGAAAGGGAAATGGGTCGCCAGTCAGATAAGGATTCTTGCAAATCACCTTTAGGGATTAGTATAACTCGTGAGCGCTTCCAACTTTCCGGTATCTTCCTCGCTCTAAGGCAGATGTTGAAGATAAGGGTAAGAATTTGGCACTCAGGATCAACAGCCTTCCAGTGATTAAAGGTAATCCTATCTGGCCCAGGTGAGGTGTTAGCACAGCTACTAAGTCTTCTTTTGACCTCAGTTGCAGTGAAGAGTCCAAGATCAACTTCTTCAGGTGCAGCACAAACAGAATCAAAAACTGATGGATCAAAGGGGCGGTCACTGAAGGCTTTGCTAAAGTGTTCGAAAATTGTAGTCGATGGAATATCACATTTTTTTCCATTCGCACCTGTGATGTCTCTAATCGTTCTCCGTTTGTTTCGTTTGTATCCTTTCTGGACACGGGTAGCCTCAGCCACTTCGTTAACTGAGTTGTTGGCAGGCTGGTAGTTAGTTTTTACCATCTGCATTGGAGGTAGCCTAACGATTTCGCCAACCTTGCTGATGATGGCATCAATGATACTCAGAAACCCATCCCATTTATTGGTTGGAGTTTCGTCATTGCAAATCTCACTCAGAGGTTGTAGGAACTCATGCAGTAGGTGCTCATCGGTGTCCATTTCAAAATTTAGTTCCTCCTCGACTACACAATCCAGAAGCTGGTCGATGATGACGTCATCTGGGACAGCGTCGTTATTAATGCATTGATTGTCAGGACGAAGTTCAGAGTTGGTCGTTGAAGCATCATAGACATCAAGCAGAGGATTGTTGGAGTTTGGTGGAATTTGTTTTGCATTGTAATTAGTCTTGGAGCAGCTTGGAGCAATGGTTGGTAAGGATGGTGATGGGATATTGGCGTCAGAGACTAAGTCCGCCAGAGAAGGCATACTTGGAGGGGTTGTGGTTTGATTACGCTTGCTAAAATCCTTGTTGGGATCATCAGTCTTTCCAGGTATTTGGTCAGGCCGAGGAGCAACAGGAACATCAGGTGCCTCCAATGAATCAAACCGGTTGAAGGTACGTAAGTAGGAGCTGTGTGCATAAGAATTCTTGTCCTTACTCAAGTGTACAGTTTCCTTAGGCATAGAGGAATTAGCATTCAACGCCCTGCGCAATGCAATTCGTCTAGCGGTCTTGGACATTGGCTGTAATATCCTTGGGACAGAATTTAAAAGTTTGGCTTTAGTGTGTTTCAGCTCGTGATTCTTGACCCCTTGTTTTGACGACGCTGAGAAATCGCATTGTTGACATTTGTAGCAAAAGGTCTGCCCAGAAAACACCAGAAGTTTTCCGTTTGTCAAACAGCTGTGCGTGGTTGGCTTGTTTCCCGCATTATTACCACAGATGTTACACCAATTGACGGAGTTGGTTATCTTAATCTTGTGATCTCTGTTTAGGTGTCGTACGAGTGAGTGCTTGTTTGAGAACCATTTGTCTGAGCAGAATCGGCTAGGACAACCTGCTTCAGTACAATTAATGAATTCACAGATTGGAAATACAAAGTGAATTGTACTGTCCCTCCTGATGGTAGTATAGGGTGCTTGGTTAATGAGGTTTCCCTCTTCAATAACACCAGTTTGTGCTTCTTTGATGGTATTATGAGCCGCACGCCCCGCTTGGTTCTTCATGAGGCTAGTCGTCGATTGGTGATGAGATAGCTTGGTACTAGACTGATTAGCAGCAGCGGCATCAGCATACGTTTTCCTAGCTTTAACACGAGAAGTCTGAGTCAGGTTAACGTTATTGTTGACGTACTTGCCAATATTGTGGGCGGTAAGCTTGTGAGACCTTAGGCCTTTACCTGAGATTGAGATGTGTTCGCAGAGGTCACATTTGTGGACGGGAAAATCATCGTTTTCGTCAGACTTGCCAGTAGCACAAGCGTTAGAAGCCTCAATCAAATTCGGGAAGGGAGCCTTGGTGTGCGGAAGTTGGATAATGTGCTCCTGTACTCCAGATTCCTCTTTTGCGGTGGAGATGAGGGCATTGATATGCAACTCAGCGTGCCCAGTAAGCTCTTGCTCAGAGTTGAAGTTGGTTGAACACATAGAGCAATTGAAAACAGGTTTCATAGTGATCGTGTGTTCACCTTCAGTATTGGAGGATGGGCATTGGGGTTCCTTGTAGGGAGTTTGAATTGCACGACGTTCATCGATGAAATTAAAGTATTGAGCTGTCTTGAACTTAGGGAGTTCAAGTTTATGTTTCATCATGTGCCTTTTAAACCTTTGACTTCCAACAATAATCTGTAGACAGATGCTACAGGTATGTTTACTGCTGGGCCGAAGGGCGAGTGATTTCGTAGTAGGTTTTGAGACCAAACTTGAAGAGCATTGGGTTGGAAGGGTATCAGTAGGATTGTTCAAACCATCAATGCCTTCTGTAGTAATTGGAGAAAGTTGAATGCCCTTAGGTGAATGAATTACCACAGTGGGAAGATCAACAGAGTCATGCTCGAGCTCAGGTGAGAGTCCATTTGAGCGATCGTTGTTGTTATTAACAAATTCCTTGGAATCGCCTTGCGTTAAATTCACATTGTGATTGTCTGTGTCATTCAGGGTAGGGTCAGAAGGAACGTCCGTGAGGCCAGGGCACTCCGTGTTAGCAGCACTAGTAGAAGGTCCAACACATTCAATCATAACTGTGGTGGGATCCGAGTAATTGCAGCCACTATCAGCTGGCAAGCCAGAAACAGAGGTTTGCTTGTAGCGGTTCACAGTGCGTGCTCTGTATCTTGCATCTTTCGCAGCTTGTTGCTCACGTGTTAAAACCTTTTTCGGTCTTAGTTTGTGGACAGTTCTCATGTGATGGAGGTATGCACCTTTAGAAGGGAGACCAAGATCACAAGTTGTGCACTTCAGATCATCAGGGAAAAACAATTTCTTGTTCGAGAACTAACAGGGGAGAAATCGGATGGTTGATTGTCCATTTCAGAAGCCATAATAGTAGAAAGAAAACTGTAGTTTGATATTTAATAGAAAATGGCAATTGTTCCCCCATCCAACAGTGGAGCTCAGTCTTCGCAAGAAAGGTAAGGAACTCAAGAATAATTGGAAATAATTTTGCTAAGGAGAGGAAAATGAGTTATCATCCAGCACAAGTCTTAGCACTAGCTAATTAATGTTTGTATTTTAATTGAATCTCCGGTTATGTGTTTAATGACTGATATCTGAAGATACAAAGAGAGTGCCCAACAGAGAATTTTGAATAATAATTTAGGAGAAAGATTAGTTTATTAATGTGTAGATATCAGTAATTTGGAATAAATGAATTTTGAATAACCTTGTGCTCATTCAGGAAATTTTAGTATTTCAATTCTTCTACCTAGTGGAATTGGGCAGCCGGAGTGTCCATAAGAGATCCGGCAATTACCAGTATCAAATAAATGAACTATCTGGTAGAGAACGGTTCCTTGTGTTGCAGAGTTGTGATATTAATTTGGACCTACACCGTTCAAATTTCTAACTAATTAACTACCGTCCAATACGCCTACTCACGTCTCCGCTAGATAAAAATCGTAGCGCAAGACTCAGATATTGGAGAAAGACAACGTCCCTATTCTGTAGCTTAAGATGCTACAGACTACGAAGAAAACACCAAACAGCTCCGCCTACACATAAGTCAGTGGCCTTTCCTTGTACTTTGAACAAGTCCATTTCCAAGGTAAGACTTAACTTCTAGGGAGTGGGTGTAACCCTTTGGCAGTCTTAGCAACGCCCACAATACAAGTGTACTATGAAAGCGTGTTAGACTTTCATGAATCGAAACTTGACGTTGTCCGATTGTTACCTTCTGGGGACAGAGTCCCCGCCCAGTTAACATTCAACACAACTCGGTGAGTGCCACTCTGCGAGACCAGGATCACTCCCATAAAGCTCGCAGAGAGCCTGAGCACCGCAAGTTTGGCTCCACCCACAGTGAGTACTGACCAGAAGTCCAGAGGCATCTCTGGAATGCTTAAGATCAGCCTGAGCACATTCAGGGGGCGTTTCATGGACCTAGTCTTCTCTCAGACCGAGAGTACTGACTTAGAGTCTGGAGACATTTCCAGAATGCTCGAAGCCAGCCTGAGCTCACCAAGAGAAGAGCTAACTCAGCCAAAGTCGAAGAATTGTCGAAGGCCCAAAAACTCCTCCTACTGAGAGTACCAACTGAGAGACTGGAGACATATCCAGTGCTTCAAAGCTGGCCTGAGCTCCTGGGAGTGGGCGTGTCCCTACGAACCTCCTCCTAACACACTGAGAGGTTCATGGTCGAAGTCCCTGCAGACATTGGTCCTAACCGGTGAGGGTGGCGTCATCAGAGGGAAGATATCGTTACAGCTCGTGCCGGAGATTCCTCCGTCGGACACACTTTGTCGCCTATCTTCCAACTTCAGATAGTCCCCTCCTACTTCCAACGTCTCTGTGAAGAAACCTGCCAGGTCCTAACGGCCCCGATACGCACCCCTAAACTTCGAATTAAGGTGGCATCGTTGTTTAACCGGAGGATTATCAGCCATAGACACCCATGAGCACATGGGCAAAGCGTCTACGCAATTTGAATTTGCGGCTGAGTCCCCACAGTCAAGGCTACCTGGCAGGGCATACTTACCGTCTTGCGAAAGCAAGCAGCCACCATCAGAGTAGGGGGTGTGGTAGAGCTCGGATTAACCACGCATGCTAAGCTATCCTAAGCGTTTTAGTATCTATGGGTCCCCCATAGGCCACGCCCGGCAAATACGGAACAAACGCAAAGGATTGGCAGAGCGACACTTTTCACTTTAAGGCAGAGACAAAGTGAGTGCAAGGTCGAAGAGACCCGCGGTTTACCACTTATAAAAAGTGAAAAACCCTCTGCTCCTTGAATCAGCTATATTACCGGCTATTCAGAGAACAGCGTAAAAGCA
>JAJQOW010002732.1:0-13265 GCA_037975125.1 Latrodectus hesperus
TATATATATATATGTGGTGGGTGAACCACTTAATAGCTGACGTCACTATTTCAAGTGCCCACTTGAGATGGAGCTCGAGAGGCGCAACAGCTTCCCCAGTGAGCGGGGCAGAAGAGAAATTATTTAAAAGACGCGAAGACGTTCCTTTTTGATAGCAGCAAGACGACTGCTCCTGTCCCCCATAACTTTAAACTTGAACTTTAAATTTCAATCTATTAAGATGATTAATTGTAAATATCTCAAACTTGTATATATTTATATTTGTAAATACATGTTAATTAAATATTAGGCTTTGTATAAGAATTGTTAATTAGTTAATCTCGCCTTGGCCACTCCCCGTCCCACAAAACTCAGAAGCGGGATTGAGTGAGATTCAGATGATTAGCTGGATTACAAAAATTTTGTAGTGATTGGAATGATTATCGCATCAGATAGTTGGAAGGATTTTCATTAGAAGAAGACGTTACGTTAAGTATCGGTTTGGAACGAGAGAAAGACGTGGATCCTCATCGAACATCTTTGAGAGGTACGTGAACATTTTTCAAAGTACATGATGATATTAAACGATATAAAAGAAATAAGCGTTGCATTGAGAAATTTTAAAGCAGATAAAATCAAAATTTTGCATAGATTGATTTTTGATCATGATGGAGATAGATTAAATCGTAAAAGAATTAGAAATTTTGATGGTTTTGATTTTGATATCGAAAGTAATGAGTATCGAGGCAAATTAAAAAATATAAACAATGAGTTTTCGCTTGGCGAACTTATTACTGCATCGAACATTTTGAATATTTCTTTTCAAGGATCCAAAGCAGAGCTCGCAGAAAGAATTTTGTCTCTGTTATGTGACCTTGAACTCTTAGCTCAAAACACTAAAGAGGATTCGGAAACTGCTGACTCAGAAAGTGAAGTGGAAGAAGAAATAAGTAGAAATGATTTTTCAATGCAATGCAATATAAGTAAAAAGAAAAGTGCATCTGACTATTTTAAGAAGAATGAAAATGTTTGTGAAAATGATTTTTATGCACATACTGTTATTCCAAGTGTTAATATTAATTATGAAGATATCGAAAGCACTATTACTAAATTTAATGCAGAATCACATGAAAATGTAATTAATTGGATTGATCATTTTGAGGATATGTCGAAATTATTTAATTTATCAGACTTACAAAAATTTGTTATGGCTAAAAGATCGTTAGGAGGAAATGCTCTATTATTCGTTCGAACAGAACCACAAATAAATTCTTGGAAAAAATTGAGACGAGCCTTGATTGATGAATTTTCGTTTGAAATAAACTCAGCTAACTTACACGATCTTTTGCGTAAAAGGAAAATGCATGATTATGAATCTGTGCAGGAGTATTTTTTAAAAATGAAAGAGTTGTGCAATTGCGGTAAAATTGAAGAATCTGCCTTAATGCATTATGTTATTAATGGAATTAATGATAGACAAGAAAACAAAATTATTTTGTATGGATGTAAGAATTTAAGTGAATTTAAAGAAAAACTCAAAGTTTATGAAATAATAAAAAGTGATTCTGTTAAAAGTAAAAATGCTTTTGATAAAACGAAAACAAAATATAATTCTCATTTTAAATATGATAATTTCGATAAAACGAAAACAAAATATAATTCTCATTTTAAATATGATAATTTCGATAAAACGAAAACAAAATATAATTTTCATGATAAATATAATAATTTTGATAAAACGAAATCAAAATATGAATATAGTAATAGAGTTAATTCTAAGAATGAAAATGTATATAAAATAAGATACAATGATGGTTTTGGAAAAATGAAATACAGTGATTTTGATGATTGTAAAGATAAAATTTGTTTTAATTGTGGTGAAAAAAATCATATTTCTAAATTTTGTGAACATAAAGAGAAGGGTATTAAATGTTTTCGATGTAATAATTTTGGACATAAAGCTTCATTGTGTCCAGTAACTAATTCTAAACCTGAAGTAGCAACAATGAATGTTAATGTTAAAACAATACTGAATGATGTAATTATTAATAATTTGAATGTTAATGCATTAATAGATACTGGAAGCCAAGTAACTTTGATTCGTAAATCTGTCTTTGATAAATTAAATGTTGTAGAGTTATTTTCATTAAATTCTTCTCTAAGTGGTTTTGGTAAATGTGTTGTAAAGCCGTTGGGCTATTTTAAGGGAAATATTAAAATAGATGATTTTAAGTGTGAAGAAGATATTTATGTGGTTGAAAATAATGTTATGTCATATGATGCCATCATAGGAATGAATGTACTAATGCAGGGTGAAACCTTAATTAATGAAAACGGAATTAAGATTAAAAATAAATATCAATGTGTAAAAGACATTAATACTTTATCAATTCTACCTGTTGATTTAACTTTTAATGAAGTTGAACTGAACATTGAACCTAGTATTCCAAAAAATTTAAATATAAGTTGCAACAATTAGTTTCGAGTTATGTACCACATAAAACAAAATCAACTAATGTTCAATTAGATATTTTGTTAAAAAGTAATGAGCCTATATCTCATCAACCCCGTAGATTATCGTTTTCAGAGAAAAAGATAGTTGAAACCCAAATAGATGAATGGTTAGAACAAGGTATAATAGGACCCAGTTCTTCAGAATATTGTAGCCCAGTAGTAATCGTAAAGAAAAAGATGGAACACCTCGTTTGTGCATAGATTATCGGAGATTAAATAAAGTAATTGTAAAAGATAGATTTCCCCTCCCATTGATTGAAGATATATTAGATAGATTGCAAGAATCGTGTGTGTTTAGTACAATTGATCTCAAGAATGGATTTTTCCATGTAGATGTAAAGAAGGATAGTAGAAAATACACTTCATTTGTAACTCATGAAGGACAGTACCAATTTCTTAAGGTTCCTTTTGGACTGTGTAATTCCCCAGCCGTGTTTCAAAGATTTATTAATACTATTTTCCGACCACTGATTAATGATGGTATTGTTTTACCTTATATGGACGATATAATTATTTTGTCTTCCTCAACTTAAAAAGGAGTCGAACGGCTTGAAAAAGTCTTAAATCTTGCGAGCGAATATGGATTAGAAATAAATTTTAGAAAATCCCATTTTTGAAGAAGCGCATTGAATTTTTAGGCCATATCATCGAAGAAGGGAAAATATTTCCATCTACTTTGAAAACTAAAGCTGTGCTTCATTTCCCTGAGCCACTTAATTTGAAACAGGTCCATAGTTTTTTAGGATTGACTGGATATTTCAGGAAATTTATCCCAAAATATTCCATTATTGCTAGGCCATTGAGTAAACTTTTGAAGAAAGATAGGAAATTTAAATTTGGTGAAGAGGAAAGAAACTCTTTTAATCAATTAAAGTTAATTTTAGCTCAAAAACCTGTGTTAAGTATATACAACCCAAATTACGAAACTGAACTGCATTGTGACGCCAGCATAGAAGGATATGGAGCTATTTTATTACAGAAATCCCCAAATGATAAAAATTTTCATCCCATCTATTTCATGAGTAAAAAGACAACAGATGCCGAAAAGAAGTATTCCAGTTACGAACTTGAAGCTCTTGCAATTATTGAAGCGTTAAAAAGATTCCGCGTTTACTTATTAGGGATTCCATTTAAAATTGTCACTGACTGTTCCGCATTCGAAAAGACTATGCAAAAAAGAGATTTGGCAACTCGTGTTGCTCGTTGGGCTTTATTGCTCCAAGAATTTAATTATAGTATTGAGCATCGCTCCGGTACAAGAATGACTCATGTTGACGCACTAAGCAGATCCCCTGTAAAAATATTTTGCATCTCAAGCGATAATATCATACCGAAATTAAAATCAGCCCAAGATAATGATGATGAAATAAAAACGATAAAAGAATTATTAAAAATCTCTAGTTATGAAGATTATTTTGAGAGAAACGGAGTTCTTTATAAATTTGTTGATGGTAAGGAGTTAGTGGTTGTGCCAAGAAGTATGCAGACGGAAATTATTAGAAGTGCGCATGAAAAGGGACATACTGGAATCAAATATACAGAGAAAAGCATTGAGGACTATTATTTCATTCCCAAACTTAAACAGAAAGTAGAAAATATCATATCTAATTGCGTTCACTGTATTCTTGTAAATCACAAAAGAGGAAAGAAAGAAGGCTTATTACACCCATTACATAAAAATGACGTACCACTTTATACATACCATATTGATCATTTAGGACCTTTAGAAAGCACACATAAAAATTATAAGTATATTTTAACAATTATTGACGCTTTTACTAAGTTCGTTTGGATTTTTCCTACGAAGACCACAACATCTGCTGAAGTCATTTCGAAATTAGAAACTCTAAAATCAGTCTTTGGAAATCCCTATCAAATTATTTCTGATAGAGGTACAGCTTTTAGCTCTGGTGAATTCAGAGATTATTGCTCTAAAGAGAATATTAAACACCATTTAATAACCACTGGTTTGCCAAGAGCTAACGGACAAGTTGAGAGGATCAACCAAACAATCACATCAGTTCTTTCAAAGCTATCTTTAGAGAATCCAGCTCAGTGGTATAAACTTACGAACGAACTGCAGCAGACGATTAATTCAACATATCAACGAAGCATAGATACCACACCTTTTGAGTTACTTTTTGGTACGAAGATGAACGTTGGAGGTATTGGTAAGCTCCAAGAAATGATTGAAAAGGAATTTCAAGCTAATTTTGAAGCTCAAAGAGATGAACTCAGAAAACATGCTAAACAACAAATTTTCAAGATCCAAGAAGAAAACAGGAAAACGTATAATTTAAGAAGAAAAGAGCATCAATCTTATGGAGTTAACGATTTGGTCGCTATTAAGAGAACTCAGTTTGGACCCCACTTAAAACTGAAACCAAAATATTTAGGACCATACAGAGTTACTAAAGTTAAAGGAGGCAACACCTATGATGTAATCAAAGAAGGAAGTCATGAAGGACCTAACGGTACCACGACTTGTGCTGAATTTCTAAAACCCTGGTACAGTATGCCAAAAGACGAGGATGTTATGCAAGTTGGAGTTAAATTAAAGTTGAATTGTGCTGAAGGATAGTCGGAAGTCCAACTGACTATAATGAAGCTAAAAGATATACTGACTCATTTCTTTATTTCAGATCTAAGAAGATGAATATAAAATTTGTTTCTTTTCAGAGAATTATTCTGTTCTGCTTGTTTCTTTCCCTGTTTTGCTGTTTTTCTTTTTTTATGTATTTGCAGTGTCGTCTGGAGGGCCAGCCGATTTCAGGACGGCCGAACTGTGGTGGGTGAACCACTTAATAGCTGACGTCACTATTTCAAGTGCCCACTTGAGATGGAGCTCGAGAGGCGCAACAGCTTCCCCAGTGAGCGGGGCAGAAGAGAAATTATTTAAAAGACGCGAAGACGTTCCTTTTTGATAGCAGCAAGACGACTGCTCCTGTCCCCCATAACTTTAAACTTGAACTTTAAATTTCAATCTATTAAGATGATTAATTGTAAATATCTCAAACTTGTATATATTTATATTTGTAAATACATGTTAATTAAATATTAGGCTTTGTATAAGAATTGTTAATTAGTTAATCTCGCCTTGGCCACTCCCCGTCCCACATATATATATATATATATATATATATATATATATATATATATATATATATATATATATATATATATATATATATATATATATATATTTGTTCAAGACCAAGTATTCTTTCATCTATGCATTTCTGTATATTTGCCCTTTATTCATTTACAAAAATTGTCCAAAACATTTAAGGTTCTAAATCCATCTTTAAATATTAAATCATCAGAAATTAATGCATATTTACCTAAAAATGTGGCGATGAACTTTGTGAGAATGTCTCATAATTTTTTATTCAAGTTATACAGTTTACACGTTACTGTTACCCTGATAGTCATCGCAATCAGGTAACAGTAAAACCAAATAGTTAAAATAATTTTTGTTCATTAAAGATAGAGTTACTTCATTAATATTAAGCATGATTTTCGAAACCTCGATATTCATTGAAAATAATTACAATGATGTTTTTGAGTGTCTTCTTTAGCCAGCAGCACTAGCCCAGATCCATAATGTTTAAAACACCCAAAAAATATTACACCATCAAAGTATCGTTGTGTAAATCTTCTTTAGATAGCTCTTGGCACTCAAAGATGTGTTCGGGAGTATCTTGTTCATCCAAATAGTTGGAACAGGTCTCGAAAAATTTGGAGCCTTCAGAAAATTTTCATGATCTGAGGTGACCACTTCGAAGTAGTTTGTATCTGTCTTTTAAAGCCATTTTTCAGAGTTTATTGTGTCGTAATATTGTTGCTCATATCACTGGAACTCATGAGTTGTCTGCAGAATATAGAATCGGTGGTTCAGATTGCCTGAAAGGAATGCTGTCGTGAATCATAAGAATTTGCAATCATTAATAGCTGAAAAGACAAGGATATATTATTCATGAAATTTAAGGTTCTTAAATATACCACAAAAATTCTGTGTTAGAAAAAGTCAACATTTGCAAAACAAGTCTCTGCACCAACACTTCGATGGGATTTACCGTAATATATACTGTAAGCTCGGTGACCTTTGATTCAACTACATCAACCATTTATTGTGTGATTGATGACAAACCTAGGCCCAAGAATGAGCTAACGTTCTGTTTTCCGATCATGTTTTCTTTCACATCTATTTTCAGATGTGTTCTGTTTATATTGTCATATTGGTGATATTTATATATTGGTTGCATCTCCTATAGAAAACATACAATTCAGGGATAAATTCGAAATCACCACACTGGTTTATCATTTAGATTGAAATTATGTAGTATTATTGAATAATTTTTTTCATCACCTGTTGATACTGTGATGGTATTTGATATAGTGACTCTTACAATTCTGCAATGCTAAAATCCATGACTCTCCCTTTTATTCTAACTGCAAATTGAATAAAGGGAAGAACCTGTATTTCAGACTTAACATGTTGGATTATGCTTGAAGTCTTGTTGATAGTATTGCAAAATCCTTTCTTAATATAGAAAATATTCGCGTGATTGCTGTCCTGACCATTCCTTTGATTTTTGACTAAAAAAATGTTTTGCCAATTGTTCCCGAAGATCTACAACTCCATCATATAACAGGCAGCTTGGTTGATGAATGTGACTTGACCTCTGTCTCCCTTAAAATTTTTACGACAAAAAGGATGGTTTGGTGAAAAGGATGCAGACTTGCTGAGAGATGTTCCCGGTACAATCTAATGCATGCGCATTTATATTTCTAAGAAATTCGGCATGGAATCTATATTTGATTTACAATTTTTAGATATTGTGTTTGTAATGGATGACCTCATATATTTAAAGTTAGGAATCAAACATAATTTTAATTCATTATTATTCTTTTACTTATTTAACTGATGTGACACTTATTATAATAAGATATCATAAAGAATTTATGATGAATGTTGCATATTTCTTTTGAAAAACAGTTCCTACATGCAATTGATAACATTTAATGTAATTAAAACTATTTTTTTATATTGTAATATCATCAAATACTATATAGTTTTCATAAATGTTAAAAGAAATATTCCTAAAAGTAATTCGTTAGCATAGTTTATTAATTTCCTTATAACATTTCAAACAACAAATTTAATATATTTTGCTTGTATCATTATTCTGGACAAAAGTTTAATTAAACTTTTACATCTGTGTGTGTTTCACAGAAATAAATAATATAATAGAAGAACACCAGATGTTTTCATTATTTTACAGAAGTCACTTCTGTCGACAATATTACCAGGAAATAATTAATTGCTTAATTCCTGCTTTCTTTAAATTATTTCCTTCTACAAAGCTTATGCCATTGCTATTCTATTAGCTATCATTTCATTTCAGAAACTGGTAAAATATTTTATTTTTTACTCCAAACTATAAAAAAGCACAATTTGAAATTCCACATACAATATATCCCATAATTCGAGAAAACATTTACTGATGAAAAAGTAATAACTTCTCTTAATTAAATTTCTTTAACGATCAATAGATATAGCATATGAAAAGTATTTTCAACTCTGCATCTTGTGTGTGTGTGCGTGTGAGTGTATGTGTATTTATATATCATAATCAATAAATTAGTCTGTTGAACTCAAATCTCAAGCAATTTAAATGTACTAAGAATGATTCTAAATATGACATTTCATGAAAGCATCATAGTATTTCATAGCCTTACTCATAAAAGTATATATAGTTTTGCCCCTTTAAAAGAATCTATACTTAATCTACATGTGGAAATATATTTTAAATATGTTAGCAAATTCTGAAATTCCATTATACTTTATTTTAAATAATAGTACTTAAAAAATTCATTAAAATATATTGTTGTGAATTTAAAAATATCTTCCTTCAAATTTCAAAATCCTACTTATTCTACACGTGGTAAATAACATCGTTGTAAAAAAACGAAAAAATTCTCAATATCATTTGACAAAACTGGTAATAAATGTAGAACTTTGCTGTGTTTTAGAACAGGTCACAAATAGTTCATATTATGTAATAATGACTCTAAAATATATTAATGTTTAAAAAAATTTGTTTTAAAATGTCTTTGATGATTTATTAATTAATTATAAATAGTTTCATTTTACAATTAATGTTACGTTATACACACACACAAAAATTTCATTACTATAAATTCTTGTAGAATAAAATACTTTATCCTAAAATATTATTATAATTGAAATTTACAGTTATATTTTTCGCATCATACCACTTTAAAACAAAAATTAAAAATATACATTATAATAAAATAAAAAGACATGCCTAAGAACTTTCTATTATTTTATTAAAAATCAATAACTTTTATAAAAAAAGATAGTCAAATTCTATGTGTATTTTTTTATTCAAAATAACAACATCAGAAATGAATCTTATGTATATGTGTGTGTGTGTGTGTGTGTGTGTGTGTGTGTGTGTGTGTGTGTGTGTGTGTGTGTGTGTGTGTGTGTGTGTGTGTGTGTGTGTGTGTGTGTGTGTGTGTGTGTGTGTGTGTGTGTGTGTGTGTGTGTGTGTGTGTGTGTGTGTGTGTGTGTGCATACGCACACCAATTATTTGTGTATTATTTGTGCACACCAATTATTTGTATACACCAATTATCTGTGTCATCTAGGATCCTATCAAAAATACATTTTCTGAACAGAATTTACACTTGTCCAGTTTTTCTTAAATGAAAAGAGAAAATTTTTTTTCCACTCTTTTTCTCGAAATTGTTTTTACTGAATTTTACTTTTGCTTGTTCATTCAACTTAAACTTAATTAATTTTTTCTGCTTTTAAATTTTCTTTTAGATTTTACATTTATGTAACATAAAAGTTTATTTTTTCTATGTTAAGAAACATAATTCTATATGAACTTTTCATCTGCAATAAAATTTTACTTTTTCTATTCTGCAACACATTTTTTAAGACGTTTACATTGACAGGTTGCGAATTAATTTCATATATTTTAAGCATTCTTATATATATATATATATATATATATATATATATATATATATATATATATATATATATATATATATATATATATATATATATATATATATATATATATATATATATATATATATATATATATATATATATATATGTATATATATATATATATATATATATATATATATATATATATATATATATATATATATATATATATATATATATATATATATATATATATATATATATATATATATATATATATATATATATATATATATATACATACATATAAATATATATATATATATATATAAATATATATAAATAAATATATATATATAAATATGTATATATATATATATATATATATATATATATATATATATATATATATATATATATATATATATATATATATATATATATATATATATATATATATATATATAAGGTACATCATCAAGGAAATAAAATTTAATAATTGTAAGTATATTTATTTTTCAAATGTCAAATCGTGAATATTTCAGCAATTTTAGAAAGTAATTTACATATCAATTTGATATAATGTATAATATTAAAATGAATATTAAAATCCTGAATGATCATGATGTTAAAATTTTAAAATCAAGAAATGTATTTTATGTTATGATCGAAAATGTTATTTAATTAATAAGGAAATACATTTATTATATTATAGACTAAGTGTTAAATTGAAACATTTTAGGTTTGAGATAATAGCCGTTTAGTTATCACAAATAGTTTTCATAGATTTTTTGGTATATTTAAAATAAATTCTATTCATTAATTTCTGAGAGAAATATTATATTATCTCAACTTTTAATTTCATTTTAAAAGGAATTTTATAAATTCATTATTCTCATATTTGTATAAAATTTTACCTTTACGTGAGAACTGTTTCTTCTTCAATTTGTTCGCAGAAATATACTATATTTAAGATAGGAATTTTACTTTCAAATATGAGAATGAAATTCAATCTTTTATACATTTTATATAAGATTCCGTTCAAATATTCAGAGAGAAAATAAATTTACTATACAACATTGTTTGACAATACTACACCATATACTGTTATGAGGAATTTCTTCAACTGGCGGAAACATTCCCAGACACTATAAGTGTTATCTGCATTTTTCTATAGAACTTATGTTATTTTCTTGAAAATACTTATTACTTTAAATTTTTCATTTTCAATTTCA
The DNA here is from genome assembly GCA_037975125.1 of Latrodectus hesperus. Classification (NCBI taxonomy): domain Eukaryota; kingdom Metazoa; phylum Arthropoda; class Arachnida; order Araneae; family Theridiidae; genus Latrodectus; species Latrodectus hesperus. The sequence goes on from JAJQOW010002732.1 coordinate 10,720, forward strand.
AATATAATATACTTTCAGAAATATGCGTGGAAAAGAAGTATTTTAAATTTGTTTTATAAAATTATATATATTTGATTTCATTATTTCCTTTTTACAAACTTAAAATTCTAAACTTATCTTAAATTTCCATTATTATTACAATGTATTGTTTCAATATGCTTATGCGAAATATTTTCAGGTATTTAATATTCTTATATCAGTATTTTTATATTCAGATATTCAAATTTATTTATCATTAAAAAATTATGGTTAAAAATTGTAGTTTATTTAAAACAATCATTTTCAACTATGGCAATAATTAACTATAAAATGAAATACTTAGAGTATGTAAAAATTTACCAAAAAAATATTATTAATAAATGTTGTAAATCATGGATAATTAAGTGTTATAAATAAATTACGGAGTAATATCACATAAAGTTCGAAAAATCGTTGAAAATAGTATTTCTGAAGTCCAGAATTTTTGTTATGTTCATGCAAGTATAGTTAAATTTTAAAATTTATATATATATATATATATATATATATATATATATATATATATATATATATATATATATATATATATATATATATATATATATATATATATATATACAGGGTGATTATAAAAAAACTTTGCCAACATCTGCACTTCTAGCGTCCATTCTATTTAACTGATCAAGATGATACTTCAAATATAGTTCTGTTGAGATATGCGCTCGAGATTTTGTGAATGGCAACACAGTGGCCCTCGCGGTTACAGTTATAGTGACAGAAACTCGAAATTTTCGAATGGCAACGTCTACTTTTTACCATCGCAAAATGTTCAGCACATGCGAAAACCCTAAATAGCGTTGAAACGGTACCGATATGTCTAAAAACGGACGTGTTCTGCAAACACAAAAAAGAGTTCTGGAAACCGGCCAATAAAACACGATCTGGGCGCACGCAATAAATTTGCATGTGACAGAGTCAAGAAACCAATCACAGAACGCTGGTCGCCAGGTATTCAGCGTTGGAAACCTATAAAATACCAAGCGGGTATGCGAAGTCGTCATTCGGGAACTCGCACATGCCGACGATATGAGTCTTCCTAGGAAAGTTCGCGGTGAATTGATCAAACTCTATTACCAAAATGGGATGAACGCTGCGAAAGCCTTGCGTGTATATCGCCGCAATCATCGACAACGACGCGGCACATGTACTCTGCAAGCTCTGCGTGATTTAGTGAGGAAATTCGAAGATACAGGCTGCACCTGTGACAAACAGCGCTCCGGACGGCCAACTGTTTCTGAGGACGTTTTCATGGAAGTGCACCATACAGTGACTGCAGGACACACAGAAACCGCAAGAGGCATAGCGCGCGTGTTGGATATTCCGAACTCAACGGTCCGCAAGCTCTTGCGCTCGGCACTTCACATGTTTCCCTATCGGTTCCAGCGCGTCCAGATGTTGGAGCCGGGTGACCCACAACAACGTCTGGACTTCGCAAATGCATTTTTGTTACGATATGATGCGGATAACGACTGGCCACTTCGCATACTATGGACGGACGAGGCGCATTTCACCTTAAATGGCAGCATTAACACAAAGAATTGTGTGCACTGGGGAGAGACGAATCCTCATGCTGTGGCGCCAGTACCATTATTTGACGCCAAAGTGACTGCGTGGTGCGGCATTACAGCTACATTTGTTCTGGGCCCGTTCTTCTTTGAGGAAACGACCCCGACTGGCCCTGCAACATGTTCTGTAACGGGCCCTCGGTATGCAGCCATGCTGAAAAATTATGTCTTACCGGAGTTGCGTCGGCTGAATGCACTCAATGACATTGTTTGGATGCAAGATGGCGCACCTCCACATATAGCGAGGTCAGTTAAAAGGCTCCTGGATCAGCCTTTTGGTGATCGCATCATCTCACGCTATTATCCTTTTCCGTGGCCTGCGTGATCCCCAGATCTGACGCCTATGGATTTCTGGTTTTGGGGCTATCTCAAATCCAGAGTTTATCTGTACAATCCTCAAACATTGTCGGACTTAAAGGATTCTATACGGCTTGAGATTGGAAACATCCCTCGTGCCATGTTGCGTGCAGAGACATTGTCCACCGTCTCCCGCATGCAATGCGTAATTGCCTGTGATGGCACTCATGTGGAAAATGTTTGAAATTAATAAAGATTTTTTTTCTCTATGTGTTCTCATCATTGAGCAGTGTCTTGTCTCTGTCGTATGCACTATTCCTCCGTGCGCCTTGAAGAACTGTTTGTATGTGTATAACACGTCGGTTTTCGGACATATCCGTACCGTTTCAACGCTATTTAGGGTTTTCGCATGTGCTGAACATTTTGCGATGGTAAAAAGTAGACGTTGCCATTCGAAAATTTCAAGTTTCTGTCACTATAACTGTAACCGCGAGGGCCACTGTGCTGCCATTCACAGAATCTCGAGCGCATATCTCAAAAGAACTATATTTGAAGTATCATCTTGATCGGTTAAATAGAATGGACGCTAGAAGTGCAGATGTTGGCAAAGTTTTTTTATAATCACCCTATATATATATATGTTAC
>JAJQOW010002733.1:0-13261 GCA_037975125.1 Latrodectus hesperus
CAAGATAATAATGAAATTGTGGCTGAACTAGACAGTTTAAACAGTTAAAAAATATAATAATCAATAGTTAAGAATACAACAACTGTGCCATTATGCAGTTGTAGCATAAGAGCTAATACTCAATAGTTTTTGGACAATTTCATTGAAAATTTTAAAATATTAAAACAAAAAACTAAAATTAATTAAAATATTTTCTAAAAAAGTAATAAATAAATGCATAAAGGTAATTCCAGGAGTAATTCATAATTTTTAAGGAGTCCAATAAAAATTCCAGGAGTTTCAAGAGCCCTTGAAAAAATTTTGAAATTTAAGGGGTTTCTAGGAGTTGTGCAAGGCCTGTTAAAACCGAATATTGCCTGAAATGATAGGCAATATCAGGCGAATAGGTAGGCAAGATAACTATGCAATGCTTAATGCAAAAATTGGAAATCAAATCAAACCCATACCAACTCGTAAGATTTTGCCATGAATTGCAATTAATAAAATTTTAAATGAGGTGCCGAATAACTTATTTGAGAAATTTAATGTTAACCAGTTTTATGAAAGACAGAAATCCATTATTTACTTTAAAAACATATTAATTACATTTGAGAAACTTATACTATTATTTATAACATTCCTTTTTAAAAAACATACAATATTTTATTACAAGATAAAAAAAATAATTAAAAGCATGAAATGAAATTTTTTTTAAAAATGTGTGCATGTGTATTATCAAAATTGTCTCAAATTAAAAGCTGAAATATTCTTTGATATTAAAAATTCTATAATGCCTTTTTTAAAAATTCAAATAAATAATACTTTTAATATGGATTTAGATAAACAAATGAGTATAATAGCAGATTTTAATCTTTTCAAGTTTTCAACAACAATTTTTTACACACTTTTTTTATCTTTTATTTCCATAAAATGATACAGAATATAATATTATAGTAATTAATACTAAAACTAAAGAGAAATTAGATTTAGATTTTTTCAATCAATAAATCAAAGGAAGTTTTTACATTTTAATTAACTTTTAAAAAACTTTTTGAGATATTTTAATAATATCATAACAGAACACTAAATACACGCTTTTAATGTTAAAACTAATCTTAAGATTCAGTATTATAAAGATGAATGATGATATTTATCTGTAGGAATAAAAATATAATGAGAATTTCCAAATATTTAATTATTATCCAAATATTAATTCCTTGAATTATTGTGTTTTTTTTCAAGAAAAGAGTGACAATATTTTCAAATCAATTATGAAAAGCTCTGAAACTAATGTTTAAAAATGCATTTGGTCTTTTAACATAAATATGAACTTCGGTCTTATCCAGTATAACATAGAATTTACTGCTTATAAACATGCAAAAGTAAGGTTCTTCAAAAATTTCAAATAAATTATTAACTTTTAAATACTTTTCTTAATTAAAAAAAAAATTAGCCTAAATTATGTTGCAAATCTTAAGTGGCAGCATTTCACGATCCCATGACACAGGTCTGAGGTTCGATTCTAGGGCTGGGCAAGGTTGACTCAGCCTTTCATCCGTTCAGAGAGTCGATTAACTGAGTACCAAGCATGCTTGGGAACTAAACACTGGGCGTCTTACATTAGGCTGACTACCTAACTGGGACATATGCTCCGCACCCCAGGGCTCTCAGTTATGAAAACAGTTATGGGCATTGTAGGCCTTGGCCCATATGGGCTGTCATGCCATGGAGTTTAGTTTTTATGTTGCAAATCAAATTATAACTCACAAAAATTTCTTCAAAATCTAAAATTATCAAAACAGTTTTAAAAGTTCCAAACTTTCTAAAATATATTAAAAATTAACAACACAAAAACTAAACAAAATAAAATAATGAATTATATAGAAGCATAATTCTAGAAAGCTCCATTGTCTCTTTAATTTTTTAACACTATTAAATTATAAAAATTTAAAACAAATTGCAATATCAGATATGATATATAAAATCCTATGAATGTTTTTATTTATCTGGGAAATTAAAATTTCAGTTGGAAAATTATAACTTTGGATGTATATATTCCCAGAGTTATGACAAAACATTTTAAATTCTGAGAAACATAAAATGAATATCTTGATTTATAATCTTGAGAAGATAAACATATCTAATACTGTTTGTTGATGACAATAATTTAATATTTAATTATTGCTTTATAGTTAAAGAGTTTGATTTAAATAATAATTTTTTTTAACTTTTAAGGTCGAGGAAGCATATGCAAACACTTCTCTAAGCCAAAGTGTTGAATGTCCAAGGTATTATATACATGCTTTCAAGAATTACATTTCTGTGCAATCCACTGTTAATAGTTAAGCAAGCCCCATGGCTTTGGAATGCAATAGAATATCCTTGATACAGTTTACAATGAAATTTCCTGTTTTAAAGAAGAAAGGGCGATTTGTATAGGGGAATATTTTTTGAAATTCAGAAAGCTGTAGCTTGTTCAGATGTTGGAGTTATTATTTGCATTTGTTTTTTAGTAATTTGAAATTCTTTATTCTCTTGTTTCTACTTTCGTTACAGTGTTATAATATATATCATTTTTATTTTACAAAAGTAAGGATTTAAAATAGAAAGCATGCAGCATCTTTCCCTGGGATACACCACATAATTGTGCACACCTGTGTAAAAACTGATGGCACTAGATTTGGTTAGTAAAATTTTCGTAGTGATGCACCAATCTCGTAATTTTCTTTGACAATTAAGGAATTATCAAAAAACTACTTACTTCACAAAAATCTTAAATTGTAAAGAATGTACTTAATTTAAACAAATTTATTACATTATGAACATACACAGATAAATAAATAACAAAAATTGTAAGTCTTTATATCATGGATCATATTACAAGATTTATGAAAATAACTTAATAAAATGAGCCAGACATACAAAACAAAAGGATTGGGCATCCTTATTTTTTATTCTTAGTTATTATATAATAATTAAGAATAAGTTAAGTAATAAAAACAAAATTTATTAACATGAATTTAATATGGTTGCTAGATCTATAAAACTTTTAACCCTCAGTTATAATTACCTTGTATTTTTATCCACAGTTAAAAAATTAGTGGACTATGTATTTATTAATAAATTATTTAACTGAATTTTACAATAAATTATTCTTGAAAATATTTCACTATTTAGCAATAGTTAATAATGCTCTAAAACAGTAATAAAAAAGGTTTATGCATTTTACATGAATACTGTTTTCAGGAATCAACATTACATAAATGCAAACAATGTAATGTTAAATTTGTAAAAAATGCATGCAATACAAAATAAAATAAAATTTGTATTGAGTTTGCATAAAAATTGTAAGACGTTTTTAGACATTCAATTTTGGAAAAACTAAGCATAAAAATACTGATGCTTGAATTATTAAAAATAATGTTGGTATTATTCTATTAGCAAGGCAGAAATAATATAAATCAATAAAAAAATTATCAAACTTGATTACAATTTTTTATAATTACCTTAAATTTTACAACAATACAGCATTTACACTTATTACAAGATAATTAATATCACTAAACAAAATTTATAGCCAAAAATAGGTTAATGATTCATTATTTATGTAAGGTTAAATTGAAATAAGGTAATCAAATTAACAATTGTGTTAGTTTTTGAAAATTAAAGTAATTTAATGGCAGTTTTAGCAAGTCATCATAACATATTCTTCAACTTATCACTGCCATATATCAATAAATTAATCAATTAATTATATTCAGAAAAGGTAAAATGCATGAACAATTGGAAAATAGATATTAATAAAATGAAGATTAATATAACGAAACAATTTACTGTGAAAAAGAGAGAACACCAGAGATGTTTTTCATTGATTAATTTAAGTAAACACAAGCTCTTTGTCATGCTTGAAATAATACATACATTATTTTCCGATGACAGCATTTTCTACTTCAGTACGATCAAAATTCACTGAAACTATAATGAAATCGTATATCACAATCGAATGCAAAAATTATTAAAAATAAGAGATATAACACTATAGATCTAATATAAAGTTTGCATATATCAATAAATTAAATAATAAGGTGAAAGTTAATAAAATAAAACCAGAGGGCTGACAAATGAAAATTTCGTTTTCAGTAAATTTTAACAAAACAATTAATCTTAATTGAAACATACCTTTAGTGCCATTTGATTGAAATTGCTTTTTCGATGATTGCTATATTTTCCAATTTTAATTATGAATCGTAATATCAATTAAACAGAAATGTCAGCACACAAATATTTGTTTTGAAAAACACACAGCTAACGCAGTAAGACGAAAGAGAATGTGTTTTAGTTGATCATTTCATTTCAGTTTATATTTGTTTGCTGACAGCAACGTCGATGTGGTGCTGATACAAAGAAAAACATAAAATTGCTTTAACCACTAAAAAAGAGTTTGAAAATTTAGATTCTTTTAATTAACTTACTTTTTTATACATTTTTATTTTTTATACAACCTTTAATTAATGTTTGCTGAAATTCTATCGGGGATACTTCCGCAAGCGGATCTGCTCGGAAGTTATTCTTCGCCAAGGTGAACTATTGGCGTATTCATTGCCGTATTCTCTTCCTATATCGATGTATAGTAAACCTATGAGATAAGCATTTAGATAGGCGTGGTCAAGTGTAGCTGTTAAAAGCAGTGTTTCATCTTTTAAAAAAATAGAGAGCGTAGCTTAATGGAAACCCAAACTTATTAGGAAAAGTCGAGAATTTTGTTAAAGAAAAAAATTTAAAACAAAATAATTCTTTTAAATGCTCACAGATAAATGTAATTTCTTATTTTCAATATTAGTTTATTTAATGTAAACAAAATTTATATTAATTTTAAAATTTTTTGCTTCATATATAATTATAATTTTGTTAGCTTTTTTATATATTTTGATGAAAATTAATACTATTATACATTACAAATTTCATTGGGAATCATTTTTAAAATATGGGTTTTTAATAATGTTAATCTAAACCACCACATTGATTATGTACTACACAAATGAAAAATATTAAAGGTTTAAATTTTAACCTATACTTTATTATTTTCTCGATAAAACCAGATTTTGCAAAAATGTATCTTAGAAATTTATTACGAATCACATCATATTATAATATATATATATAATACATATATAACATTACGTTACAGGGTTATTATTATATACCATATCTCAAATAGTTCCATTATTTTTATTTTTAAGAAAATTTGAATTCCAATCAGATTATTATCTAAGCAATAAGCTTAAAAGAAACATTTTACATTGATTGATTAAGATTCCAATACTTATAACAAATTAATGAGCACTAAAGGTTGACAATGAGATTTCTCCGAAAATTTGGAAAAGTAACAGTAAATTTTAGTGTTTTCGTTCTACTTTATTTACAATATGTATTAATGAAATTTGTTAGAGAAAACTAAGAAAATACAAATACCCTCTGGAAATTTCATAGAAGGTGCAGTAAATTAAATTCTCCAATTTTTTTACTGTACTCGATATTATATGCAATTATTAAAATATGTATTGAAACATATTCTGATCACCAAATATAATAACTCCTTTAAATCAAATATTGAAAATATTAATAATGAAAATAATGATTTAAAACCAAAACCAGTGTGATCACATATGGTAGACGTCAATCTCTTCTTTTTTTATGTTTTCTTATTTGGTTAAAATAACATTATGGAATAAATTATTCTTAACGGAACAATCGAACACTATCAAATTGCATGCATTTTTTATGTATCATAATGTACAAACTTAACTGTAAATAATTTATCTATAGATATTTTCAAAGTAATTTTTCTGGCATTAATTTTTAAATAAATTAATTAATTAAAACGGATTTTAAAAATTTTACTTATATAATAAATTTTTTTTAAATTTCAATTTCTAATATTACTTTAATTTTTTAATTTGTCAGTACCAGATTAATTTTGAACAGCTTTTTGTATTAATCCTTCCTTCTACACTATACACAATACAGAAATAATTGGGAAATAATTAGTTAGGAAAATACAGAAATAAATTTTACAAAAATAAAAATACTAAAAAAATTTCATCACTCAACTCATTCGATTACAAAATTCTAAAGAGTTTAAATGATAGGACTGAATATTATGACTAATATTCTTCACTATTCATGGGGAGGGGGATAATAATTATTTAAATATTTCTAGGCAATTCTGTTGCTTCAAATATAGAAATTATATCTTGTAAATATTGCAATGACTTAATTTTTAATTTCATTTGTCATTTCTAGTGTAATGAAAATTATACTATTGTTTAAACAATTAAAATATATATGTTAGAAAGTTTTCATTTCTGAACAAATTAAAAATCATCAGTATAATGACTCTTATTTTGTGAATTAATTTTATTCTTTGTTCAAAATTTAACGTTTTCTTATTAAATATTTCTTAAGCTTTATACATGGTTAGAATCTCAATTCTTCCCTCATAGGTTAAGAAACACGTTTAATACGTATTGTTCAAGATAAACATGTTTACATAATAATAATTACTCATAAATTGCAATTATTTATTAAATTAGTGTTATCCTAATGATGGAAAGAACATGTATTTTATTTTATTTATTTATTTATTTTGCAATGTGATGATTTAAAAATGTCTCAAATTATATTTGAACGATCCCTGAATGGATAGATATATTTTAGAATATATTAATATATTTTCAGTAACAGCATCATTCCTTCCACGGATATTTTAAGCTAAATTTATTTTTGAACGTGTAAAAGCAAAAATCCTGTTAGGCAATGATATATAAGTGGAATGTTGTGCAAATGTGAATTTTTTCTAATAGAATGAAATTTATTTTACTATATTTTCTTTTAGAATAAAGTTCAAACATCCCTATACATTATCCCGTCCATTAAACAGTGCAGAGCCAAATCTGATTTTATCGGGAGCGTAACTATATTTTGTCACTAATATAAGGGAAAACCTATAAAATTCCAAGTTGAAGATTAGAAAGATGGACACGCTAAGACTGAAAACGAAACCTTTCTTTTCTTGTTGAGAGAGTGGATGGGATCGAACCTGTGACTCCATGTTCTGAAAAAAAATGCTCTCACCACCCAATTATGATGGTGAACCCTTTCGAAGATACTTTGGTATCACGTTGATAATAGCCACATAAATGGAATGTGTTTAAAGGCTCTTCAAGTATATATTGCATATTTGAACTATGTTAATAAAGAAAAAATAAACTTATACTCTCAGACAGAGACTTTTTTTCATCATATTAAATTTTCCTAATTTTAAAATACCTAATTGCACTCTTATGTGTTTCTAAAAACTATATATATATTATAAATTCACAGTGCAATTCTATCTGATTTCGCATCGCTATTTATAATACACGTGATTCATAAACTTCTTTGATTTACGCTAAATATAACTTGCAATGAATATATTCCTATTTCACTGTTAAATAAATTATGGCAGGATAATAAATTAATCAATTATCATAATAACTTAAATACGTTCATAATTTAATTAATTCATAATTAAATATCTTATGAGAAAAGCATTTTATTTGCACTTGTTAAAAAGGGATTTTTTTCAATTGCAATATTCTCAATTTTAAATGGTGAGATTTTTTCAGTGATCTCCATCCGAAAAATTTCAAAAACTATTTCATTCTTCCCGTATTTTATAGGAACATTATTTCCCTGTTGCTTCTATGAGTGTTTTTGTCAATTATTAAAGAGAAATATTTTTGAACTATTATACCTTAATAAACCATTTTTTGATTATTTTTTCGTGTATTAAAATTCAATAAATGTATCGAATTTCATTCATTAATCGTATTATATTGGGGCTGTATTACTACCGTTTTGTACGTGTGTCTCGATTTTTCATTGAACTTATTTAACATGATATATATTAAAGAATTATATAAAGTAAATGTTTAAGTTTCTTGTCTTGAAAGACACACCAATATATATATACCAATGTATTTGTTTCTTAACAAAAATATTAAAAATAGTTTTATTGCTCCGAAATAATCCATCTTATTAATGTTTTATTCTATTAAAAATTTAAAATACAATAATTTTTTTCAGCTTATTTATAATGATATATAAATATTTTTCATTCGGAATAATTATTCAAATTAATAAGTCAAAATCATGTTTATTATAAATTTAAGTTAAAATATGAAATACTATAAGTATACTATTTTAAATATAATAAGTAAAATTACTTTTTTTAATATCACTTAGTTTCAAACTTAGGAAACTCTTATTGTTTAACTCAGAACCTTTTTGAAGAATTTTGGAAAATAATTTATATTAGCTATTTTCATGATTAGAAAATGCATCTACCGCGGAGCGGGAATAAGATATTTCCCCCTTTCAAACAAGGTGGGTGTCCTTTTCTCCCCCGAATATTGAAGATTTTATGGTGATTGATAACTCTTCTTTTGAGGACCAACTCCCGTGCAAAGCGTGCCCCTTAATTTTTAGGGAAAAGTGGTTTGATTTACCAGAAATATTAAGCTTATCCGATAAACAATTTTTTTTTCCATACTTAAGATTTGGAAAAGTAAATAAAATTTTCAATGAAATCTTTGCTAAGAGATTTAATTTTTAACAAGTAAATCTAATTAAAATATTTAAAGACATTTTTTAGTTCATCAATTCCATATAAAATATTTGCTTCAGTAAAAATTTTTATAGTTCATTGTATAATTTTTTTTTTATTTTATTTGATTGTAAGCTCATTTTGAGTTTGGCTTCGGAATAAATTTGAAATAATCAAATGCTGAAATTGGATATACATTTATTTATTCAAGAAAAATTGTCTGAAATCAATTCAGTCTTAGTTTTAATCCTGAATTCTTTAAAGTTGTCAGTATAATAAATAATCCGATCTTTCACCGCACCGATAATAGCCAACATACAAATACATGAAAGTGGAACTGATCAGTATAATATTTGAATAGTTTTATCAAAAAAAAAAAAAATTAATTAAATAAATAATAATAAGTAAATAATTTTAAAATATTTTCGTTATTTACACATGCAGAAGATTTGTAGTGCAAAATAATGATATAATTCTACAAATCTTAAGCAGATATACAACTTAAAAAAAAATCAAGATGAAACATTAAATGATTTCTAAAAAGTTAACAATTTTCGGCGATTTCCCCATAGTCTGTTACAATCGTTATCGAGATTTATCTTTTTTGCATTCTTAATATCTTATTAACATAAATAGTAAAATTTGATTAATTTATTTACCAAAAATTTTATACAATCTGTCCCTTTACATAATTTTTCGTAAAACAGGAGATTCAATTCATTATTCAGTTGATCAAATCAGTAGCTCAAACATACAGTTTTAATTCTAATCTATCAATACCAATTTTTCATGCATAGTTTTTTGTTATTTTGTTTATTTAATTTTAATTGCTGAGCTAAAGTCGAAGATTTGTAAAGCATATTCGTTTACTTAGCAATGAAATATCCACCGATTAAACAAATAAAATTTATTACTCAGTATTTTATTCATGCAGCAATACTTGAATTCTTTGTAAATTAAAAAAAGTGTTTGTTATTTACATTAGTATTATGGCTAACACCAACCCCCAAGTTAAATGACTGTGGTGAATCAATACCTGTATTGTTATTAAGAAAATATCATTTAATTCACATTTATCATAGAAAATCAGCTTTGTTATTTGCAAAGTTTTGTTTTCGAATAATTTATTAGTTTTCCGATTTATTCATAAGGTAACTCCTCAAATTATGGAGCCAATACAAAAAGTTCATTTCGTTAAAAAAAATTAAACATAATGAAAAATATTTGTAAAAATAAAGTCAAATTTTGTTAAAGAAAAGCCAATGCATTTTTTTTCCCCAAAACTTTTTGCGTTAGTTATTTCAAATTTTACGACTTTCGGGCCCCAAAGGCGGTAATTAAATCCCCTTCAGTTGTTCGAAGGAAATCTTATGGGGCGAAATTCGAAACCTGGAAAGAGGAAAGAAATCCCTGTCCCACAGTGATGTGTTCTGAGAAATGGTACGGCATTTTCACTGCCAGATGGAGAACCATATAACACCGGATGTTTGAAGAAAAGAAACACCATTGGGGGTCAGTCTTTAACCGGACACATGTATTAGACAAGAGGCCCCTTTTAATGAAAAAATACAATACGGAAAATTTACAGTTGAAGTTTCTCACGTGCATGTGAAGACCAAGAGGGGACAATCGGAGTCCCCCTTTACCCCGGCTGATGCGCTGCATATCCGGTGCCAATTTACCTCCCTATTGTGCTTCTTGACATTAAAAAATATTGTGTTAAGTTTTAAACGCATTGATTTCATTTAATGAAATCAATGCGTTTAAATGACTCTTGAGAAATTATGATCTAAAAATTAATATGTTCAGCCTACATATTTTAATATTAACGGTACGGCAGTATAATATTTGAATACTGCTAAATTCAAAATGCTTTAAATGCAGTTTAATTTTTTCATGTTATCATAATCAAATAACATGCTTAATAAACTGTGATAAACTGTGATAACTGCGGCTTTTTCGTTATCAGTGTAAACGAAACCATATGAGGCTAGAATTGCTCTGTTAATGCTTTTATCTTTTTTCAAGATTTTAGTTAAAGTCCAGAGAGAGTTATCTTGAGTGCTTAAAGAGTTGATTTTATCTTCCCAATTTGCTTGCTTCAGAGAGGCACATTTTTCTTTAATTTTTCTATTTAAGGCATTCATTTGTGTTTTAAAGGCAGGATTTAGAGATTTTTGATAGTGCTTTCTAGTTTTATTACGTTCCTTAATCAGATTTTTGATTTCCTTGGGAAGAGCCATATAATTTTTAATAGAATTAGTTTTAATAGAAGAGTTGTTGTATGCTTTTAAGATATTATTAGTGAGTTTAAAAACTTGATTATTGACATCATTAGGGGAGTTTTGATGTTTAAATTCATCTTTGCAGATATAGAGGATATTATGAAACAGGTTCCAGTCAGTTTTAATGATTTCACGATGGAAATCTTCTGGTTCGATACCTGCAACAGCAATGACTGGTACATGATCTGAAGAGAGAGCAGGTAAGACATCGACTGCTAAATTTAGATTATAGTTGGTTATGAAGAGGTCAAGAATGTCTGGTTTTCTATTGTGGTCAAAAGGATAATACGTAGGAGAATCAGGTGCATAAATATTAAGTTTTAGTTCATCAACAAGGTTATATAAGATATGTCCATTATTATTATTATTATTGCAACCCCAATTGGTGTGTTTAGAATTTAAATCTCCACCTAAGATGGTAGGATAACTGTCCAGGAAAAGTTGTTTAATAACTTGAGTTGGAAGGCAAACATGCGGTGAGTTATAAATACAAGAGATTTTCAGATCAATGCTGGGAAGACTTAAAATAATAGAAGTAATTTCTGTTGAGTTATAACTATAAATTGAGTGCAAAGTTGAGGAGAGTGAATTTTTAACAAAAATTGCTGTTCCACCACCAAGGCCTTGATTTCTATCGCTTCTGAATATGTTATAATTAGGAATGTTGATATTTTTATTTGCTGTGAGATGAGTTTCAGAAACAAGACAAATATCTATATTATTTTCTGTTAAAAAATCATTAAATTCATATATTTTATGAATTAAACCATTCGCATTCCAAGCACAAAGTGACAGCGGCCGGAAACTTCTATTTTTCTTAACCATTAACGGTTTGAGATGTGGTGACTGGGGTGGCTATGCGGCCAGTTCTGATGGCATTGATTGAATCAATAAGTCCAGAGTCCTTAATCCAATTTAACATATTTTTCAGTTCTTCCAGAACATTTTTAGCTTCAGAAATGTCAACAGTATTTTTATTTTTAATGGCATCTGAATAAGATTTATTCATAACTGTTTTATTTATGATAACTCTGTCAGAGTATTTTAATTCTTTTTTCTTGATATTTTCAGTTGAGAGTGGATTTTTTGGACAGCCTGAGAAATTTGCAGTGTGATTGCCATCGCAATTTGCACATTTAGGTGGTTCGTCTTTAGTTTTTGTGCATTCATTTGTAAGGTGTTGTCCAGCACATTTGACACATTTAGGTTCATGACGACAAGAATTTTGCGCATGAAAGAACTGTTGACACCTATGGCATTGAGGTGGGCCTCTTCTGCCTCTATAATGTTCTACAGAAATACGAAGTCGCATTAAATATTGAATGTGATAGATTTCTTCTGATTTTTTGGTTTTGGGAAGTGTAACTAAATAAAGTGGGATTTTAACTCTTTCTCCATTTCTGTAAGAAGTTAATTGAACCACTTTAGTGGCCATAAATCCTATTTTGGCAAGTTCCTGTTGAATTTCAACAAGATCTGCATCATATGGGAGGCTTCTAATCACAATTTTAATATCTTTATCATCAGGTAGAATATAGGAGTGAAATTTATAGTTTTTATTTTCAAATAATTTTGTGGTTTTTCTATGTGCATCAGGGGAGTTAACTTTGATGGTGAAGGTATCTGATCCATTTATTTTTGCAGTATATTGATCTGGAATAAGTTCGTCTAATTCTTTGCTGAGAATTTTCCACGTAACTTTGGAGTCTTTGACGATTATAGGGGGAATTTTAGGTGCTTTTTTTATCGAACTGGAAACCGGAAGTATCATTTTGTTCATCTGTTTGTATATTATTATTAATATTTTTATCTGTGACATTTGTAGCTTCATTATTATTTGTTTCCATATGAATATGATTAATATTTTCAATATTATTTGAGTTATTTGATGAATTTGGTTTAATAGGAGATATTTCAGTATATATTTTCTTAGTTTTGTTCGTTTTCTGTGAAGCTTTGCGACGTTTTCTGTTCTTCTTCTTTTGACCAATGAGAGTAAAGCCTTGCTCGTCAGTGGGCGGGGCTTCAGAGTGTGAAATGCTTTCGGAAGAATCAGACTGAAAAAGAAAGTTTAAAAAAAGCACTCGGAGATTTATAAGAAACTCACATAAATGCGTCATTAACTCCGCCTACCTTCGTCACATAGAAAGGCGGAGTAAATGACAAAATGTCATTCCCTACGCCCCTGTATTCGACGTCATGTCCAATCAATATGAGGACGATAGCAAGCTTGTTATGGTGCTACCGCACCATAACAAGCTTGCTATCGTCCTCTTGGCATCATGTTTGGCAAGGAATTTGGCGCAGATTAGGAGCAGATCTGCTTGCGGAAATATCCCCATTAATCATA
>JAJQOW010002734.1:0-13242 GCA_037975125.1 Latrodectus hesperus
ACAGGGTGATTATAAAAAAACTTTGCCAACATCTGCACTTCTAGCGTCCATTCTATTTAACCGATCAAGATGATATTTCAAATATAGTTCTTTTGAGATATGCGCTCGAGATTCTGTGAATGGCAACACAGTGGCCCTCGCGGTTACAGTTATAGTGACAGAAACTCGAAATTTTCGAATGGCAACGTCTACTTTTTACCATCGCAAAATGTTCAGCACATGCGAAAACCCTCAATAGCGTTGAAACGGTACCGATAAGTCTAAAAACGGACGTGTTCTGCAAACACAAAAAAGAGTTCTGAAAACCGGCCAATAAAACACGATCTGGGCGCACGCAATAAATTTGCATGTGACAGAGTCAAGAAACCAATCACAGAATGCCGGTCGCCAGATATTCAGCGTAGGAAACCTATAAAATACCAAGTGGGTATGCGAAGTCGTCACTCGGGAATTCGCACATGCCGACGATATGAGTATTCCTAGGAAAGTTCGCGGTGAATTGATCAAACTCTATTACCAAAATGGGATGAACGCTGCGGAAGCCTTGCGTGTTTATCGCCGCAATCATCGACAACGACGCGGCCCATGTACTCTGCAAGCTCTGCGTGATTTAGTGCGGAAATTCGAAGATACAGGCTGCACCTGTGACAAACAGCGCTTCGGACGGCCAACTGTTTCTGAGGACGTTGTCATGGAAGTGCACCATACAGTGACTGCAGGACACACAGAAACCGCAAGAGGCATAGCGCGCGTGTTGGATATTCCGAACTCAACGGTCCGCAAGCTCTTGCGCTCGGTACTTCACATGTTTCCCTATCGGTTCCAGCGCGTCCAGATGTTGGAGCCGGGTGACCCACAACAACGTCTGGACTTCGCAAATGCATTTTTGTTACGATATGATGCGGATAACGACTGGCCACTTCGCATACTATGGACGGACGAGGCGCATTTCACCTTAAATGGCAGCATTAACACAAAGAATTGTGTGCACTGGAAAGAGACGAATCCTCATGCTGTGGCGCCAGTACCATTATTTGACGCCAAAGTGACTGCGTGGTGCGGCATTACAGCTACATTTGTTTACTGGGCATGATTATCTGCAAAAACACCTTCACCGTTTGGGTTTGAGGGACTCTCCAATCTGCCCTTTTTGCGGACTAGAGGATATGACTGGTGACCACCTTTTCACTTGCCCTGGACTTTCGGACGTCGCAGATAGAAATTCTGCGGAAGATGACTTTTCATTCACCTCAAGATTGTATTGGGCTGCCCGACAGAGACTGATGGTTGAAAAACCAAGGTCGGGCGTAGGATAAAAAAAAAAAAAAAAAAAAAAAAACATTTGTTCTGGGCCCGTTATGTCTTACCGGAGTTGCGTCGGCTGAATGCATTCAATGATATTGTTTGGATGCAAGATGGCCACCTCCACATATAGCGAGGTCAGTTAAAAGGCTCCTGGATCAGCATTTTGGTGATCGCATCATCTCACGCTATTATCCTTTTCCGTGGCCTGCGCGATCCCCAGATCTGACGCCTATGGATTTCTGGTTTTGGGGCTATCTCAAATCCAGAGTTTATCTGTGCAATCCTCAAATATTGTCGGACTTAAAGGATTCTATACGGCGTGAGATTGGAAACATCCCTCGTGTTATGTTGCGTGCAGCGACATTGTCCACAGTCTCCCGCATGCAATGCGTAATTGCCTGTGATGGCACTCATGTGGAAAATGTTTGAAATTAATAAAGATTTTTTTCTCTATGTGTTCTCATCATTGAGCAGTGTCTTGTCTCTGTCGTATGCATTATTCCTCCGTGCGCCTTGAAGAACTGTTTGTATGTGTATAACACGTCGGTTTTCGGACATATCGGTACCGTTTCAACGCTATTTAGGGTTTTCGCATGTGCTGCACATTTTGCGATGGTAAAAAGTAGGCGTTGCCATTCGAAAATTTCGAGTTTCTGTCACTATAGCTGTAACCGCGAGGGCCACTGTGTTACCATTCACAGAATCTCGAGCGCATATCTCAAAAGAACTATATTTGAAGTATCATCTTGATCGGTTAAATAGAATGGACGCTAGAAGTGCAGATGTTGGCAAAGTTTTTTTATAATCACCCTGTATATGTTACGCAAACGGAAAAATATTCGAAATAATTCCTAAATACGGTGTTTACAGCATTCCGAGATATATTCAGATGAATAGCGATGTTGCAGAGCTTATTCAGTTCCAAGTTTAAATGGCATCAGTGTGCGTGGGTGAGGGCAACCGCAATATATTGAAGATATATCTGAGGTTATTATTGAGAGTAGAACGTACAGAGTGTTCTCGATCTCTGAAATGAATAGAGACATATACAATTCTATTGAGGTACAAGTTCAAGGAAATCCCAGTTTAAATTCCATTGCTATCATTATGTGAAAAGAGAATAATGAAACACTACATGGAATAAAAAAAGATTAATGCTGAACATTAATTGGTCGCGCGCCATATTACGTAAGGTCTCTATAGAATTACATTTTTGGAGCCGACCAACTTGTCCAGTGGTCAACGTGCCTGACTTGCGGATAGGGAGGTCCTGGGTTCGAAGCCCGGTTCGGGCATGGATGTACTTTCTCTCTCTCTCTATCCTGTCTTTGTCCTTTCCTTGTATGAATGAGGTGTGAAGGGTTGCCTACCCTATAAACGGGTCCCTATGGCATGTGTGTAGAGCAAAGTCGTACTTTCACCTTCATGGTGCTCTGATTAAACGAAAGACGCTCCCAATTGACTTAAATTCGCATAGCATAGCAAGCTTGGCTTGTCCAAGTGTCATTAGTAAACAACAACATTTTTGGAATTTTTGTACTTTTTTCACGTTTTAATTAAATATTAGTTAATTTTATATAATATTTGTTTCACTTTCTTTTCAATATCACAAAAAAAACAGATCGGTATGAGTAAATACCCGGATATAAAACAGGATAATTCATCTAGTATTAAAATATTTTCATTTATTGGTGTAGTTTTATTAAATATCATTTATATAGTTTCTCACTCATCAGGTTATACATTTTTTCGGTTACTTTTCCATTATACTCCCGTTTTTGATAATAGACGTAAGACGAAAGAAAACGCTAAATAATTGTTCTAAATATTCCATTTGCACAATGTATTGCTAAAGAATGTTTACGCTTTCAGAAATTACTAAAATAAATACAAACATTTTACTTACATTTAATAAACTAAGCAATTATCACTTATTGGTGAAATTTATGTAATAGCCAATGTTTATTTCTGATGGAAAATGTTTAGCAATCGCATCGGTGATCAATTGCGTAAGTATAATATAGGACCTTTTTTTTCCAATGAAACAAAATGAAATTTTGTTGTATTTAGTTTTTTTTTTTTTTTTTTTTTTTGCCCTGGGGGAAAAGTGTCTGTAATGCTTCTTTTAACCTACAAAATTATCACCAAGTAATATTTTGCACCAACTTTAGCATGTTTAAAATGTTTTATCACTTTTTAGTAAATTTTTTCACAAAGATAATTCGCTTTAGTATATATGAAATTTAAAATGAAATTTTGAGGCAATAAAATCATCTCGTATCTACATTAGGTTATTTTTGCTTCGCAATTAAAAAACATGCTGTATCTTTAGGATCAAAAGTGACGAAAAGTATCATTTTTTTCATGATTTATTTGTACAAGAATCCACTTTTTAAATTTAGCTTCAAATCTTTTTTATTAGTTTTCAATTGCTGTTGTTGTTACTTATGACACTTGGGCAAGCCAAGCTCGCTATGCCTTGGTAATGTGAATTTAAGTCAATAGGGAGCGTCTTTTGTTTTAATCAGAGCACCACAAAGATGAAAGTACGTGTTTGCTCTTTTTTAAATCCTCCGATAGATGGCACCACCTGAGAATCCACTCCCTCAATTTTGACATTGATCTGAAGGGGAAGGAAATTTTCTCCAGACCATTGCACCCATGGTAACTGCTCAACGACCGACCACAGGACTTTCGATTCCACAGATTTAAATTAAGCGAATGATTTGGAAGACGAACCCTTACTCTAATTAGAAAATTAAATGATTTTCAAATTATTAATTTTAAACTTTATCAGACTTTCTGATTGAACTTACATAGAAAATTCTTGCTATTTTTCAGTTGATCTATTTAACTAAATATTTTTTCATATTTTAAAAGCAAATGACATATCTAGATATGGGGGATGCTTAAAAATATTATCTTATTTTTAACTGTATATTATATGAATTTGACAGATTTTTTTATGTATTTTTGTGCAAATTAGAAAACAGAAAATGAAAAATTTTAAAAAACATATAATTTTCCGAATGAATTATAATTTTTAATCGGCTAGAATTATTTTTGTGTGAGTGGCAATTAATGAATATATCATTTTGTGTTGAGACTTAACATATTGCTGTCCATAAAACTGCACCCCTTTTAATTGATTACTCACAAAAATCTCAATAAATAACTTCTTGAGAACATTGTCCTAAATTTATGCTTCAGGTTGTTATTTTATGTTTCTCGAAGAGAAATGTAACTTGCGAAAATTTTATGTACATCAACTCTTTCAGTATGCTTTTTAATTAGATTTGGTATCGAACCAGCAATATTTTAGAGAGGAGAGCTTCGGCTTTTTCCACCCTTTGTTTTAAAGGATTTTTTAATTTTTAGGAGGGATCTGATAGAGCACATATTATTTAATTTTAAAGCCCTTCTTATTGATTACACGTAGATGACTGTTATAAACTTTGAAAAAATCACGTACCTCCATTTTTGAAGCGAACTTTGTTCCGTGGAGCACCGTGGCACATAAGAGAATTTCTATTGAGTTCAAATAAATTATAATTACGTGTTAAATTAATTATAAGTATCGTAATCTAAATGAAAAATAGCACGCATATTTTAATTTCCCATATATATATATATATATATATATATATATATATATATATATATATATATATATATATATATATATATATATATATATATATATATATATATATATATATATATATATATATATATATATATATATATATATATATATATATATATATAAGTATATAAGCACGCATTCAATATTGATAATGAATATGAACTATACCAGATTCATTCCATTTCATAAGCCATTTCCAGTTTATTCTTGGGTAAAAAATAGGAGTAGACAGAAATAATAAAGATTCTACTTATACAGATTTACAGAAATCTGTAATATTCTTATATAGGTTTAGCCAATTAAGCTAATTATTGATGATTGAATGACTTGGAAATGCATCCTTTTTAATTTTCCCTCACAAATATCTTAAGAAATCATTCCAAATAATTTGAAAAATTTAATATTTTAGAAATGATTACAATTGTTCGGGAAAAATTAGAAATTTACGCAAAATGTTGCAAATACTTAAAAATAAGTAGAAAAAGTTTGAACGACCATAAATATATTAAAAAATGATTATAAATGCTTGGAGTCGAATTCAAGTACGAACGAGAATATTAATTTTGATAAAATAGCAAGTAAACATTTTTTTGATGCCTGTTTCTTTAATAGAAAGTTATTAAAACGTATTGTATATACAGAATCACTTTTTTGAATCTACAAAAATGTTAATTTTGGTCTGAGACTTAAAAAAGTACGGTAACATTAATTTTCAGTTTAATGGTTAGTTTCTTAAATATTGCATCAATAAAAAATTTGATCCTAAATTGATTTATCGGAAAAATAAAATTTTGATTTAGTAAATAAAGGAGCTGAATAGTTGTTTTGTTGTTATATTTAATTATTATTTTATTATTTGAAATCCATTTTTAGGACTCTTTTAAACAAGATTAAAAGAAAACATTTAAATATATATATATATATATATATATATATATATATATATATATATATATATATATATATATATATATATATATATATATATATATATATATATATATATATATATATATATATATGTATATAAATATATATATGTATATAAATATATTTAAATATACATTTCAAATTTCATAGACAATTTTTTTCGTATTATATTAACCATATTTTTTAACATTGTTCTAGATCACAGAAAGCAGAAAGTTAAAAAATATTCCAAGCCCCAGTGTTGCCAACGTGGTATGAGAAATGTTGAACTGACTAATGCGTTCAGCTTTTCCGTTGACGTGTCCGGTCCGCTGGTGGTACGGGGAAAAACTCTTCCGGAAGTAAAGGGATGTGTGTCCATTTTTCCAAACTGCGTCATCAATTACGACCCAAAAACTTAAACTTTCTTTCATTCTTTCTTTTACATTGAAAATTCCCAGCAGACGATCACTAAAGAAAAAAGAGCTTGGCATCCGATACGCCCTCTAGTGATCGATGAGTGAATAAGTTCCAGCCGTTCGACGAAATTATAGGTTGCCTTTGTCGGAGGCAATTTGTTAAGGATTTCCTTATATAATATTTCAATCTCTTCTTTTTCCCTTCATTGTTATTTCTCATGTTTGCCTCTACTTCATGCACTTGTTTTATATTCATCGCGCTGCATGGTTGTCAAAACGGAAGGCGGTCATTACCGAAGAGGGAAGCAAGAAGTAAGCAAGCCACGGAAATATCATTTGCAAAAGTGGAAGAAAAGTAAAAAATTCCTTCAGCGTGTCACTCTCCTTAATAGCTTTTTCCTTTCTTTTCTTTCAAGTCTGATGCATAAGTAATCGCCGGCATTTTGGTTGCGAGCGCAATTTTCATTCTTTTATCTCTTACCGTGTAAATCTTTAACTAAGTGAACACCAAATTGAGCGTAAAATGAAGGAGTACATAGAGCGAAACTAAGTTTTGAATACATTATAAGTGTTCCTTTTTTACCATCTTTCTGTGAAAGAAAATTGAAACATGTATTTTTTTGCATAATTTACTAAGCAAAAAATCATTTTCTGATGCGTTTAATTTTTCTAGAGAAAGCGCATTCTTTATGATTTACTCACATGTAAACTGCCACCTTGACAAATGAAAATGAACTATGTTAACTTCCTGATGAACGATTATTGAATTATCGTAATGTTTCAATGAAACCTATTTGTATCTATAAAAAAGACTTCGATAATATTTTGAATATTATTTTCCTCACAAAAGAGGAAAATATCATCTTTTGGATTTTTTACTGAAATATTATTTTTCTTATTCTAATCAATTGATAAAAATTATAATTCTACATTATCATTAATTGAATCTAAAATTTTCATGTACACAAACCTACACAAATAGACAACTTTAAATAAATCCAATAAACTAATGCATTTCTTGGTTTTTTCTTGTATAGTCAAATAAACTATTACAGTGCGTAAAAAAGTAGGACATCGCTTTTTGCCAATTAAAATCTTTTATTTCCTCTTAACTATGGATATTTATGCAGATTTAATTGAATGACCCTTTTTTTCATTTTAGGCAAAAATTAAACGTCTAACACTAACATTAATATTAAAACTAGTATATATAATTTCCGATGCTTGAAAAAGTAGGTTACTTGGTAATATATTTAATTTAGTGAGTTGTTCTTTAGTTAAATAGTGATTTTGTAGTCTGTTTTATCTTTTTCTGTAAAAAAAAAATCAAATTTGTTTAAAAGTTACACTGTTTCTCCGTTCTCAGAAATGCCTAAAGGAATTCCTTTGAACAACTTTCAAAAAGGCCAAATTTCCGCATATCAAAATGATGGTAAATGTGTCAGAGAAATTGTTCGATTGTTGCAGGTGAATCCCATATCAGTTTCAAACTTTATCAGAAGCCTTATAAAAATGGAAAGAAAAAGAAAACTGGTAGGCCGAAAAAGCTAATACCACATGAAGAAAGAAAACTGTCTCGTGTGCTTGAGAAGAACAAAGGAAGTGTTTCAAAGGCAAGAAATCAAGCAGGACTTAATCATAAGACGAAACAAACCAATGCCGCCCAACTTGTCTCGTGGTCAGCGTGCCTGACTGCGGATAGGGAGTTCCTGGGTTTGAATCCCGGTTCGGGCATGGATGTACTTTCTCTCTCTATCTATCCTGTCTTTGTCCTTCCCTTGTATAAATGTGCTGTGAATGGTTGCCTACCCTATAAACGGGTCCCTATGGCATGTGTGTACTGAGGAAGTCGGACTCCACACCTAAAAAGTTGGAAAAGTGGAGCAGCGCACCCCATATTGCCAGCCTAGCTGGCACACGACAACAACAACAACAAACAAACAGATTCCAACTAAATTAAAAGATCTCAAAAATTCATCATCCTAAGTGGACACAAGCTCACATTGATAACCGTTTAGCGTTGGCTAAGGAGCACATGTCCTGGACTACAGAATGGACTTCTGTGATATTTTCCGATGTAAAGAACTCTAACTTAGACAGTCCAGGCAGATATCAGCACTACTGGCATTGTCCGGGGAATGAAGACGAATACTATTCAACACGACAAATGGGAGGAGGGAGTTTAATGGATTGGTTGGCTGTTGGATATGGAGGAAGGACAAGTCTGGTTTTTTTAAATAGTAGGCAAAACATACGGACTACATTCAAGTTCTGAATTCCAAGCTTCTTCCTTAAGGCTCTGACTTGGGGAGGGGTGAAAAGTGGAAGTTTCAGCAAGACTGAGGTTCCATCCACACTGTGACAGGAGTCAAAGATTGGTTTCTAACAAATAAAATGGATGTTTTACCATGGCCAGCTACCTGGGGCCTGAGCAGCTACCAGGCGCGTCGGTAGGCGGTGGATCACCGAACGTCCTGTAGGAATGACAGGATAGCCTTGAATATAGAATCAGAGGCCGCGAACCAGCTCCCGTAAACCCTGGTGTTATGCGTTCCGTGCCTAGGGCTAATTGGCACCGCGGTATTGGTGTCTTAACGGAGCCTCTAGTTGCCTGGCAAACTTCTAGAGTAATTTGTCTTGCCCAGTATCTCAGGCAATGCTGGGTGGACTTATATTACCTGAGCTTATAAATTGTTATCTTGTGGCTGAAAAGACACAAGAAATAACAATCCTTTCTGCATCTACAGGTGATGCCTCTGAAGTTGACCTTGCTGAAAAAGACAAGTGAACTCAGAGGCTGTCTTGTAAAGGGGCAGTAATGAATCCTTTACTTGAGGTAGAAATGACCTCCAAACCATCTTCTGGTGAAAGTCAGGAAGCTATCCCTTGTATGACTGACTCTCTGACCAGATGGGACTATTTCAGCAAGACCCTATCTGCTGGAAATGTCATACGCAAGAGGAAACGGCAGAGCATATCGTTTATGAATGCGAGGCTCTTGCCCTCCCTAGATTAACCTCTTTAGGCATCATCCATACTAGAGAGTTACACCTAGACTCCATTAAAGGGTTATCGGACTTTATTAATAAAGTGGGTGACCCGAGTAACTGGAACTAGGAAACATTGGGTTTGGAGTTAATGGTACAAAATGCTGATAAAAGCAGAGGTGCCCAATGACATACAAACCCAATTCTAAGAAGAAGAAGAAGAAGATGGCCAGCTAAAAGTCCTGACCTTAATATAGTGGAAAACATCCGGGCAATGCTAGTTCGTCGAGTTTACGCTGATGGAAGGCAATTTGATTCGCTAACTCAGATTCGAGAAGCATCGAATGACTTTTGGGAGAATTTTTATCAAACAGAAGTTCATTCTCTATAAAATTCACTTCCAAACAGAATATTTGAAGTTATAAAGGTCAATGGGAAGAGCTTTCCTTATTAAAATCACTCTTCTTTCATTCATTATATTGCTGTCCTTCTACTTTTTTTTACAAAGTTTCAAAAACGAGAAACTATTTTTGTTGCCATTAATATTTTATGTTTGATTATCATTATTCTGATGTTAAAATTGCTTTTGTAAAATATTTCTAATAAAAAATTTTAGTAAAAATAAAATATTTTTTGATTATTGTTACAAAATCAAGTGTCCTACTTTTTTTACGTAGTGTAATAGTACGCTTTGTTGAAAGAAAGATTTATGTCATAACTAATATATTAAAACATAATTTAAGCAAAACATTTTTAAATTGATTGATTCGTTTATCATTTTAAGGTCTCTAATGCCCCTCGTATGCTAATGTGTGATTTTGGGAGTAAAGTCAACTATATGGTGCCTTGACATTTGATATTCTTTAGAAAATCTATTTTTAGCAGGTGTTATTATTGTTTTATATTATTTATAATGAATGATCATCACAAGCACAAATGTTTTTACCTCAGATTATAAAAACTTTTAAAATTTAATATAAAAAGATCATTGCTTTCTTCAAAAATTATGTTTATTTTATATTTTGAAAGCAGTAAAAATTTTCATTCGTATGATCAATACATTGTGTGTGAATCTGTTTAGATAACCGCTTAAAAGATCATAATTTGTTGTTAACAGTTTATTATTTATTGCTTTCCTGAAAGATTCTCCTTACACTTTCAGGTATCACAATGGAGGTAACCCGGAATTCTCCAACAGACAACAGAATCACTTATTATTTAATCTGAATTCTTAAATAAGGAAATATACAATGTTAAATTTAGTGATATATTCATAAAAAATTGGTACCGATTACAAAATAGAGTGGTTACATATATGTAATCGATTCCAATTTACATATATGTAATCTCTCTATCTTTCAACTTTCAATTAATTTGATATCAATAAACCTTAGGATACCACTTTGAAGATAGCTTAACATATCTAAGCTACTTCAATTCAATGGCTTATCTATCAAGAGTATATTTTTTGGATAATTGGATTCCAACATTGGCAGAAGTGTAATCTGCATTTTCTTTTATCAAAATAATCAGGTCTATGTATTTGTGAGTGATAATTTCTAGTCAAAAATTGCTTATAAAAGAGTTTTTAATTTTCATTACCATCTGAATTGAATTTTTAATGTTTCATTAAATTTTATTTCAGAATATCCGTTAAGCAAAATGTGTGTGTTTTATTTTAAAATAAATTGAAGTTAGTTTTCTCTTTTAAATACTTATAATGGCACCGTTTTAATAATTTTTACCTGCTTAATGCAAGCTTCAGCATGTTTTAAATATTTGAAATGAAAAGCCAAAAACCTTACCTCTAATGACTTAAATAATTTTTATTTATTCAACTCAGAAAATGTTTTAATTATCTTGTGATAGTAGTATCAAATTATTAACATACTCTCTAGGAAAAATTTATTAAGAATTCTTAGAAGCAGAACGAGGAAAACCGCGATAACCAAAAATGAATTATATTAAAAATATCATTCCTTACCACATGACTTAAATTTAAAGAAAAAATTTAAATTTTACAAGAAAAGCAATTTTTTTTTTCGTTTTAGAAGATCGGAAACCTTACGCTTTTTCCCTTTCGAATTTTAATTTCCCTGACCCTCTTATAAAATGTTGAGTGTTTGAGGATTCCGCGTTTCTCAGCTTAAAGCGACAAAACCTCTGCACAAGTGGGTTGAAATCGAGAGCATTTTTGTGCTCTTTCAGCCGCATCCTGAGCGAAAGATCTTCCCGTTTCCATGGTTACCGATCAAAACGACGGCATCTGTCTCTTGCAGGGAGTTTAGCCCGGGATGATAACACCGAGATTGAAAGGGGGAGACAAGAGAAAAAAAACTATCAGATGCTTATCAGGGGATGATATATTTCCCTCCTTTATCCCTACGCGTTTGGATAAGAGTTCCCTGCATTCCCCATCTGGATATAAGAAGCTATATACTCTAAGATGTGTATAAAAAGAAATTGACTGAAGGCGAAGAATATATATAAGGAAAAGAAAAGCTATTTCTTTGTGAAATAAATTTGAAGGCTTTAAAGTAGGCTCTGTGCCTATGTAACTTTTCTTGGACAGTTTCCAAACCTACCGACTATGGATTTGTATTTTTTGGAGAGGGTGAAATAAATGGAGTGTTATATTAAGACACTATAGATACAAAATTTTAGTCTATTTTACGTAAGAGTAAATATGTAATCTGGTTAGCAATCCCATATCAGAGAGAAAATTAAAAATTTTAAAATTTTTGTTTTATTTCTTTACTTTGTCTTTGATTTTTCGCCTGAAAAAATACAATGAAATAACTTCATGAAACAAGTTTAAATTAGAAACAGAATTTATTGAAAATTTTTATATTATTTAGCATAATTAAGATGCTATTGCTAAGTACCCTTTATATTTTTGTTCCAGATGCGCAACCTAATATGTATTTTGTGAGGTGCGAAGATCTGAATCATTTTTCTTGAAAGATGTGTAGGGTCACGGAAGAATTTGTCGGAAGTCTGTTATTCGAAATAACTCAGAGATCACAATGGAAAAATGTCTTGCTCAAAACAGCTATAAATCTTTTGAACCTGTGCTAATCACTGTCTTCTGGTAGTTTGGGTTTGTTTGTCACGCTACAGTCAATTGTTCATACTAGCACTAATTAAGCTAGGATATTCAATTTAAAATGAGCCTCGCAAGCACAACAAGCATCCAAGCTCAAGGACGGAATCAAACTCAGCAACAGTTGAACCGATAGCTAAGCATTAATCTGCATTTGGGCAGGACATGATGGTTTATTTTCTATGTATATACTGCTCGACACTGAAAATGCAACACCAAGAAGTAGTTGTAAAAAATTGATGAAACTCAGTAAACAGAGTCAATAACGAGCAATAAGTGATCTGTATTTCGAAAAGATATACATAATACCGAGAGAGAACAGGGTGCCATTAGTAAGTTGAATGACCACCGTGGTTGGCGTGACATGAAGCAACACGTCTAGGCATTAAGTCAATGAGAATACAGATGACGTACAGAGGAATGGCCCTCTTTTCCCTATCAACCATCTGCCAAAGTGGGACTTCTGAAGGATACAGTGGCAGGGTTTGCAATTGGCGTCCTATCATATCTCAAACGTGTTTAATTGGTGAGAGATCTGGCGAGCATGGTGGCCACGAAAGCAGCTATACACTCTGCAAGGCATGGTGGCTGATGTGAGCAATGTGCGGATGGGCGTTATTCTGCTTATAAAGGAAATTGGGCTTCTTCTGAAGGTAGAGGATTGTCATCGGCAGCAGAACATCATCCACGTAAAGTTGGGTTGTCATAGTGCTGTGAATATTAACTGTAAAAAAATTTAATCGTACGCGGTGTTCCAAACCATGGTGCCGCGTTATCAAGTGGTGGAGTCTTCCACAATTGCCACTGGACTGTGAACCTATCTCTCACGTCCACATCACACTCATACGTGGCACCTATTACTGAAGAAACAGA
>JAJQOW010002735.1:0-13241 GCA_037975125.1 Latrodectus hesperus
ATGAGAAGAAAGATTAAAAATTGGTATGCAACTTGTTGTTGACCAGCAAGTTCCACAATTCCTGCCAAAGACCATATTTAAAACTTTTTATAACCTTTCTCACATCTGAGGGAGGTTGGTTGGTTGGGTTTTATGGCGCAAGGTCCAAAATTGCATATGCTGCGTCAAGAGTAAGATTTTTATAGTTTTATTTTTATTTACTTCATATTTTTTTCTTTCAAAAATTCCTAGCAACATTAAAAATTTTCAAAAACAAAAACCAATGTATATATTGTCTTAAAATCTAATTAAGGATTACGCAAAGGATTTGGTATAAAGGGCCTAACGGATAGATGCTTATACGCAGCTTTAATATGCTGCGGTAGGTCTGGCGTCGCAAATATCAGCACGAGATGTTTAATATTAATAATCTGTCCATCCCATCTGACAGTGATGCGTTTTACTGCACAGACCTTTTGATCTTTCAGATTTTCTAAGATCTCGTCCGCAGGCGTATTTAACAAATCCTTGGAGGATAGTTGGTTGGTTGGCTGGTTGGTTGTTTGGGTTTTATGGCGCAAGGTCCAAAAATGGACATGCTGCGCCAAGAATAAAGTTTTCGAAGAATATATTTTATATTATTTTATTTATTTACTATTTTTTTAATATATTTCTTTTGAAAACCCAAGCAACATTAAAATTTTAAAAAACAAAAATTAGTGTATAAATTATTTTAAAATCCATACATAATAGTAGAATATAAAATAAAATAAATCAAATATATATAAATTTTAAAATGTACAAATATAAATTACATAAAATTTAAAAAATCTATTGCTCTTAAATAGGCAAATATGTTTCTGGGGGGTGGTTCCCCCAGCAAATCAAACATAGTTAAAGGTTTGTGATGAAAAATTTAAAACGGAAGACGTAAAAAGTGGAACATGAGACTAAAATATGATAAATAGTAAATGAATCATCACACGATTCACACCATGGAGTTAGTTCATTTAAAAATAAATGTCTGTTTGTGTGTCCAATACGAAGGCGAGTTAATCTAACATCAGCACTTCGTTACGGTAAAACTGATTATGAAGTGAGGGATGGAACTATGTATGTAATTTGTTGACGACCTGCAAGTTCCATAATTCCTGCCAAAGACCATATATAAAACTTTTTATATGCTTTCTCACATCTGAGAGTGGAACTGATGGTAATATTGGATCTGATGCAGCCGCATCTGCTTTCTCATTGCCTTCAAGACCCATGTGGCTTGGTATCAAACAAAATACAATTTCTTTTCCCTTGCCAGCAAGGGAATCAAATGCTTTAAAAATTTTGGACACAACTGGATGACAAGTAACGCTACTATTTCTTTAAGCCTCTAAAATACTCATGCCATCAGTACAGATACAATATTGATGATAGCCATCTGTATTCACGTGCTGAAGCGCAAAATATATAGCGGTTGCTTCAGCAGTAAAGATGGAGCAGGACGAATGTAGGCTGTAATTAAAATCTGCATTATTAATAAAAACTCCACAGCCCACATGTTCTGCGGTTTTAGATCCATCCGTGATAACATGTTTGTATGATTGATTTTGACAGCGATGAGAGTAGTACAGCTGTTGAAAAACAATGTTGTGTCCGATTTTTTAAATTGAGCAAAGGTATTTATAAAGGTATTTGTTGGTTCATACCAAGTTGGATAGAGAAATTGGTTAATTGACTCTATCCGAACATCACATAGGTCTGTGAGCCAGAGATGTGATTTGGCTTTTGTGAGAAAAGTTGGGATGCTCAATGGACGAGCATCATAAAGTCGTTTTAAAGAGGCATTAGGCATTAATGTTCCAATACGTACTTTAAAAAAACGGGAGCGTAGAAAATTTTTTAGGAATATTGGAAGATTACCCCGAAAGCCAAAATCATATAATGTACGGAGAATTCCGGATAGCCATGTACGGTCATAACCTTCTCGATGTCGAAGAAAATGGAAACCAGATGGTTTCTCCGCACAAAAGCATTGCGGATTTGGGTCTCCAAATATGTGATATTATCAAGAGTGGATCTTCCTTTACGGAAGCCACTCTGATAAATATGTAAACATTTATTTTTTCTAAGGGTTACACGAGACGGACGTTGACCATACGTTCGAGAGTCTTATATAAGCAACTCGTCAGAGCAGTTGGTCGATAATTTGAAGGATCTGAAGGATCCTTACCAGCCTGTAGGACAGGAATAACTATGGTATCCTCCCATAAAGATGGAAATTCATTTTCCGTCCAGATCCTATTATTTCCGTGTTGAAGCATGGCATAACTGATTCCATCAGACCCTGTACTGGTCTTATTGGCCTGCTGTAAAGCTCTCTTCAATTCCAGCATCAGAAATTCACAGTTGTAAGGCAAAGCTTGTCCTTGGTTGAAACGAATTGGTGTTCGCTGAGCACGACTCTTTGTCCTTAAGAATGAAGGACTATAAGAGTCGTTGCTTGAGACGCTTGCAAAGGTTTTACCAAGGACGTTAGTGGTTTCCTTAGGAGAAGAGTGTACAGCAGCTCCGGATTTTAGAATAGGAATAGAGAATTCTTTATACATTCCATTGGCTGCTTTCATTCTTCTCCACTACTGTTTACTGGATGTGGAAGAGGTTATTGATGATACATATCGAGACCCAGATTCTTTCTGACTTCGATGACAATCTCTGCGAGCTAATGCTTTTGCTCTCTTATAGGCGATTAGATTCTCCGTTGTGTGGTATCTTCTGAATAGCCCTCATAACTTCCTCTGCTCCTTATATGTGTTTTGACATTCATCATTCCACCAATGTTTGCAATGCCTGTGTGGTATAAGGAACTCTTAGGTATTGATGCATCAGCTGCATTATTAATTGTTTTAGTGAATTTACTAAAGGCAATATAAATATCTTCGATCGAAACAATTTTATCATCAACAAGAGCCAATTTTTGTAAATAACGTCTAATCTGCCCAACTGTACACGTAAGTAGGTAGAAAATGTACTACATTACTACCTCCAATCTGGGAGATGACGAGAGGAAAATGATCGCTATTCGGCAAATCATATTCTACTGATAGATTTAACAATGGCAGAAGAGATAATGAACAAATGGCCAGATCGAGACAATGAAATGTTCTTGTGGGTACATGGAAATATGTCTTCTCGTCGGTATTAAGCAGAAAGAGACTATTTTCTGAAATAAACCACTCTATCTGCCGACCGCGAGACGTAGTATCATCATTTCCCCACAAAGAACTATGGCCGTTAAAGTCACCTAACAACAGAAATGGTGTTGGCAGCTGATTTATTAATGCATCGAGTTCCTCTTGGCGGATGACATCATGTGGTGGTAAATATAAACTACAGACTGTTAATAAGCATGCAGTATGAATTCTTACAGCAACTATCTGTAGAGTAGTATTCAGTGGATGGACAGTGCTGGAAAAAGTATTAGATGTTAATAAACAAACACCTTCAGACCCTGCACCATCATCACCACAGTCTTTTCTAAAGATTTTAAACCCTTGCATAGAAAAGTTATTGCTTGACTTTAGGAATGTTTCCTGAAGTGCAACACAAGCGAGGTTGTATGTTGAAATTATAGACTTGATATCATCATGATGAGAACGCAAACCATGGCAGTTCCAAGAAACAAAGGAAGTTATTGTTCAATTTGAAAAGCTCCTTTCTCGGAGCTGGAAGGCATGTCATCTGATATCTCCTCGAGTGACAGATCTTCGTCGGTAGGATGTAGATAAACAGCGTCGGCTTCCAAGGATAAGGCTTTACGGGTGGATAAGGAGGGGCTAGAATTGCCTTCTTTGAAGATTTTAGTTTAAATGCTTTTAGGGCTTTTGATTTTGCCATCGGAGCTTTTTTACGGAGAGTAGTTGTGGATGTTTCTTGCCTTTTATCAGATGTAGGGGATAATTTGACTAATGGAATCGAAAGAGCATCCGTTTGTGTACTAGACGTTCTGGTGACATTGACAGCAACAGTCGCATAGCTGACTCCTACCTGAGGTGTGCGAGCTGAAACAGCCCGTCTCGCCGCAGGTTAAGAACAATTATTTTTAACTTTGGTGGCAGTGATCTCTTTTTCCAGTATCCAGATAGGACAATTTCTATCGTAGGAGTGGTGGTCACCTTTAGAGTTGACACACCTCTCCTTTGCATTACAAGACGAACTGTCGATGCCAACTGCTGCGCAGCCAGCACAAGTCAGGTTGCCCCTGCAAGTCGCTTTGGAATGACCAAATCTCTGGCACTGGAAACAACGCAAAGGATTTGGAATGAAGGGCCTAACGTATAGATGCATATACGCCGCTTTAATATACTGCGGTAGGTCTGGCGTCGCAAATGTCAGTATGAGATGTTTAGTATTAATAATCTGCCCATCTCGTCTGATAGTTATGCGTCTAACACCACACACCTTTTGATCTTTGAGATTTTCTAAGATCTCTTCCGCAGGCGTATTTAGAAAATTCTTGGCGGATACCACACCACGTGAAAAGTTAAGATTAATATGAGGTTGGACGGACACCTCAAAGTTAGCTAGCGTGTTCATGTTGTTAATCAGATTTGCTTGAGCTTCTGAAGCAATTTCAACCATTATATCTCCAGAATGAAGTTTTCGAATGCACTTTGTTTCTCCTATATTTACAGAAATACCTTTTTGGATTAGGAAAGGGGATACGTTATCAAACGTACCCTCTTTCCGTTTTACAATGTAGAATATGGGATTTATTATTGACAAGGTTTGCTCCCGTGGGAGAGAAGAAAATGTGTTCGTTTCCATAAGAAAATGGAAAATTTGGTACCTGACGGCATCACCCACCACCGAGTCCAACCAGGGGATGCAGACCAGCTGCACCAGTGCTTGTCAGGTCCTATACGCTCACAGTACATCCTTGAAGTGGCCTCCACCCTTAACAAGTCACCCAGTAGATATACCGATCCCTTCATCCATAAAGCCGATTTATGTGCTGAGGACCACAACACACCTCCCGTTTACCTGAAGCAGAGGCCAAGGTAATGTGTTGGTCTCTGTGGGCCTCAATTACCAGGACCCTCCTTTCCATGGACACGAGTCTCCACGCACGGCAAACACGTGGGTGATTTAGTTCTCAAGAGTTGCTAATGACAACAGAGCGACGAAAGCTACTCAATAAGAGCCCTCAACCTTTTACGAAGCAACCACACTGAGGGAGAAGAGGAAGAAAAAGCAGAAGAGTAGAAGAGAGGAGAAAATAAAGAGGACAGATCACTAGGGCATCTCGGGATTGTGACACCTGTGTTTACCTAAAGAAGGTAATCCCCCTGAGGGTCCTTGGAGGATAACACGCCACGTGAAAATTTAAGATTAATATGAGGTTGGACGGACACCTCAAGGTTACCTAGCGTGTTCATGTTGCTAATCAGAGTTGCTTGAGCTTCTGAAACAACTTCTACCATTAGATCTCCAGAACGAAGTTCCGGATGCTATTTACTTCTCCGATATTGCCAGAAATACCTTTTTGGATTAGGAAAGGGGATACTGTATCAAAAGTATCCTTTTTCCGTTTGACAATACAGAATTTGTATTTTAGAATAGTCAAGGTATGCTCCCGTGGGGGAGAAGTGAATATTAATGATTCCATATTAGAGATAGAAAATTTGGGACCTGACGGCACCACCGCCAACAAGTGGATGCAGACCAGCTGCACCAGTGCCAGTCAGGTCCTATTCGCTCATAGTACATCCCTGAAATAGCCTCCACCCTTAACTAGTCACCCAGTAGATGTACCAATTGCTTGATCCATAAAGACGATTGATGTGCTGAGGACCACAACACACCTCCCGTCTACCTGAAGCAGAGGCCAAAGTAATGTGTTGGTCTCTGGGGGCCTCAGTTACCAGGACCCTCCTTTCCAGGGACACCGTTCTCCACGCATGGCAAAAACGTGGGTGATTTAGTCTCCAAGAGGAGCTAATTGCAACAGAGCGGTGAAAGCTGCTCAACGGGTGCCCTCAACCTCTTATGAGGCAACCACAACGACGGTTAAAAGGAAGAAAAAGCAGAACAGTAGAGGAGAGAAGAAAAGAAAGAAGAGGACAGATCAATAGGGTACCTCGGGATTGTGACACCCGTGTTTACCTAAGGAAGTAAAACCCACTCAGGGCTACTTCCAGCCTGAGACACGATTAAAGGAAAATGATCACTATTGTAAATGTCATTTCCGATTGTTAAATTCAGCAATGACAGGAGTGATGGAGAACAAATAGCTAAGTCAAGAGAGTAAAATGTCCTTGTAGGTTCGTGGAAATAAGTTTTCTCTTCCGTATTAAGCAGACAGAGACAGTTGTCAGAAGTAAACTGTTCTATCTGACGATCACGAGAATTTGTATCATCACTACCCCACAAAGAACTATGGCCGTTAAAATCACCTAACAATAAAAATGGAGTTGGGAGTTGATCAACTAATTCATTCAGTTCCTCTGCTTGGTTGACATCATTCGGTGGTAAGTAGAGGCTACAAACTGTAATCAGAAATGCGGTGTTTACTCTCACAGCTACAGCCTGGAATGTAGTTCTCAATTGATGTATATACTGAGGTAATTTTCAATGTACTGGGGTAATTTTTTGATGTAATTACACTAACTCCACCAGACATAGTAGCATCACCACCATAATCCTTTCTAAAGCAGCTTCAGATTTTGCCAGTTCTTTGGCGACTTCTGGTGAGGTTATTTTTGTACTATTGAGTTTCGGATTTAATTTTACAGTTGTAAGGGACTCAGTTTCTGTTTGAGTGCTGGACGATTTCGTGACCTTGGCAGCAGCGGCGTAGCTAAAACCTGACTTTGGAGTACGTGATAGAACGATTCGCCTAGCTTCAGGGTAAGGAACTTTACTTTTGACTTTAACTGAAGTGATTTCTTTCTCAAGCTACCATATCGGACATTGTCGAGAAAAGGAGGAGTGTTCATGTTGCAATTAACACACATTTCTTGAGCTTTACAGGTAATGAAATCATGGCCAACGCCTGAACAACGGGCACATGTGAGCTTCCCTCTGCATGCTATTTTGGAATGTCCGAATCGTTGACACTGAAAACGCAACGGATTTGGTGTATAATGTCTTACAGAGCAACGCATGTACGCAGCCTTTACGTATTGTGGTTAAGTCTGGAGTAGCGAACGTTAAAACGAGACGTTTCGTATTCAACACAATCCTGTAATATTCTCTTCTCCCACACGGGAGCATACCTTGACTATACTAAAAGCAAAATTAAATGTAACACATAATCAATTGAAATATTTACTGTATAAAATAAGATAATATTCAACAGCGTTAAACATGTAAATTGAAATTAAGACAGTTAAAATTTCATACTTACAAATGATATGAAAGAAATTGAAAACACTATATTAAAATAAGTAGATTGCGAAAGATAGTTTATTTATATACACAGTTAGAATATCTGTAAACTATACAAATTATATTAAATATTTCAATTGATTATGTGTTACATTTAATTTCTTTAAAAATATAATTTAAATGTTTTGAACTTAATTTACATATATTTCAATCGCCTGTAAATATTTAATGGTTTAAGCGTTGAACGACTATTTCATATTAAATTATTTTACATAGTATGTAAATATAAATGTTTAATTGTTTTTAATTTCTATTTACATGTTTAACGCTGTTGAATATTAACTTATTTTATATAGTAAATATTTCAATTGATTATGTGCTATATTTAATTTCTTTAAAAATATAATTTAAATGTTTTGATGAAATAGTTTTTAACTTAATTTGTATAATGCATTTATATATTACAATAGGTGTTATGTATATTAACATAAATATGTTTTAAACGTTTTGAATTTAATTTGCATTTAGAATTACATTAGTTCTCTTAGAAAAAGTTTAAATCAATCTGTTTTTAACATATTTTAATTAAAGAAATAATTTGATTAGATCATTATACTAAGAATTTTATTTTTCGTAGCTTGTTGACTTTGGCATTCCTGACGAGGAATTGAGAGAAATTCTCAACGCTGCAGAATTAACTGATGAATGGGCTGATTCTCAACCTATTTGGGACACATCACCGACTACCTCTGGTACCAATGGAAATTCAACAAATAATGATTTTAAAGGAAAATATGTGAGTACCTTATATATATATATATTTAAAATAATTTTGTATAAGAATTACATTAAGGTACAGAAAAATTTGTTTTTATCATGTGATAAGTAAAATCCGAATTTCCATAACTAATACTATAGTTCACTAATGAATTTCTTAGAAAATACATTTTGATTACTATCTAACCATCTTAAGTGAATATTTGTGGACTAAATATTTCCTAATATATAATTTAAAATATCTTTTAACATGTTGTGGATTCAAACCTTTAAAAGAGTCTGAAAGATAAGGCATTGAATCGCTTATCATAAATCTTAATAAAAATAATAATAAATTTATATTTAGATTGCATGTAAATGATTTAAAACAAATTTTCGTATATTTACATAACTATACTTTTTTTCCGTGAAAAATAAATGCTCTTTATTTGTCTATAAAAATTGTAATGAAAAAGTATTTAAATTCCAATTAAAAATAATTTAATGTAAACTTAACAGTTATAGCTGTTGTCTGTATTTGCACTATATCTATATGTAGTCTATTTTGAATCAAATAACGCATTTAAAGGGTTAGGGAATGCTCAATAAATTTATGTTATAAATTTTATAATGTAAATAATTGAATAGTATAAGTGAACTTCATTTAAAGTTACTTTTTTATCTTTGACAGATATGCAATGTGTGTGAAAAAAGTTATACTTTAAAAAGAAATCTTGTTAGACACTTAAAAAAGCATGAAGATAATTGCTCATTTGCTTGTGATATATGTCAGAAAAGATTTTTGCGTAAAGTTAGTTTATCGCGTCATATAAAATGTCACAATATAAATAAAATACATAAATGCAATACATGTGATCAGACGTTTCAAAAGAAATCAAAACTCAATGAACATGTTCGAATAAATCATAAAATGACTAATGTTAAACGTAAAAATACATCACCAGGAATTTCCAATAAAAGATTAAAGTCTCAGAAATGTGCTTTAAACGTTTTCAATACAGCTTATTTTTTTCCATCAGTGGAAAACAGTGAAGATATAAATAATTTTTTCAGTGAAGTAAAAGATTCATTGATTCACAAATTAAATGAGGAATTATTTATTCATCGTTCCATTAAATGGTATGTAGTAATTAAACTATTACTTAACAGAATAACTCAAGAAGGTGATTTAGAAAATGCATCACCTTATTTCAGATCTAGCTGTGTGATTGATTTAGTATCTGATACAATAGAAAATAATATAATGAATGCATTTGCTAAAATTATAGCATCTTTTGAAGAATTTGTTCGTCGGGGATCCGGTTGGACATTGGAAAAAATCACACGCTTAGAACTGTGTAGTGCTAAGTATGAACCATTGGCTCCAAAAAGCTATATTCCCCTATCTAAAAAACTTGCAGATAAAAAAGCAGTTTTAAATATTCAAAACACTGATAATAAATGTCTTGTATGGTCATTGCTAGCTCATAAATATTATATTAATTTTAAAGATCATCCGCATCGCGTGTCACATTATACACCCTACGAACATGAGATAAATCTTGAGGGTATAGAATGTCCTGTACCACTTAATAAAATATCCTTCATAGAAAAATTAAACAATTTAAGAATTAATGTTTATGGATATGAGAATAATGTTTTTCCTCTATACATATCTGGAAATGTAACAGACCATCAAATTTCAGCTATACCAACAACAATGGAAAAATATATTTCTTTTTCTTTATCAAAGAAACACAATAATAATATAAGAGTGCCTTTAAATTTTATTGATAGTTTTGCTTTTATGTCTACGTCGTTAGAAAAATTAGTTTCAAATATATCTGCAGATAAATTTAATATTTTGAAAGAAAATATCCTCTTTCATCATGAATTACTTTTAAGGAAAGGTGTTTACCCCTACCAATATGTATCTTCTTTTTCAAAATTTGAAGAAACAGAATTGCCTTCCATAAATGAGTTTTCAAGTAAATTAACAGGAGAAACGATAAGTGAAGATGACTATAAACATGCGCAAAATGTATGGAACACTTTCCGTTTAAAAAATATTGGTGATTATCATGATCTTTATGTTAAAAGCGATGTCTTACAATTAGCTGATGTTTTCCAAAATTTTAGAAAATTGTGTCAAAAATATTATAAAATTGATTGCATACATTTGTTTACTGCTCCTGGATTAGCTTGGGAAAGTTGTTTAAAAATGACAAATCAATCCCTGGAATTAATGGCAGATATTAATATGCATTTAATGATAGAAAAAGGTATTTGTGGTGGTGTATCAATGATCACTAAACGAT
The DNA here is from genome assembly GCA_037975125.1 of Latrodectus hesperus. Classification (NCBI taxonomy): domain Eukaryota; kingdom Metazoa; phylum Arthropoda; class Arachnida; order Araneae; family Theridiidae; genus Latrodectus; species Latrodectus hesperus. Next base: position 10,434 of record JAJQOW010002735.1, read on the forward strand.
GGTCTCATGCAAATAATGCATATTTGCCTACATATAATGAGGAAGAAGTAAATAAATATATTATGTATTTTGATGCGAACAATCTTTATGGATGGGCAATGAGTCAACCTTTACCATAAGGCGGATTTGAATTTATTTCAACTGAAAATATTACCATTGACTGGATTCTTGGTATACTTCCAGACAGTGCCTAAGGATATATTTTAGAGGTTGACTTACATTATCCTCCTGAACTGCATGATCTACATAATTGCTATCCCTTATGTCCAGAGAAAACCTGTATAGATTATGAGGAACTGTCACCTTTTTCTAAAAATTCATTGAAAAATGCGATATATGTAAAGTCTTTAAAATTAATACCTAATTTAAAAGATAAAAAAAATTATGTGATTTATTATAAAAACTTACAATTTTACTTAAAACATGGTCTAAAACTGCAAAAAATACATGAAATTATAAAATTTAAGCAGAAACCTTGGTTAAAAAAATATATAGATTTCAACACAGAGCAAAGAAAAAACGCAGAAAATTCGTTTGAGAAAGATTTCTTTAAATTAATGAATAACTCCGTCTATGGCAAAACAATGGAAAATATAAGAAATCGGGTTAATGTTGAGTTAGTGAATAGTGAAAAAAGAGCTAAAAAACTTGTTTCTGCTCCAAGTTTTAAGAAATTTCAAATTTTTGACAACAATTTAGTTGCAGTGGAAAGGGTAAAAGAAACCCTTACACTTAATAAACCAATTTATGTAGGATTTGTAATATTAGAAATTAGTAAGATATTAATGTATGATTTTCATTATAATGTAATAAAACAAAAATATGGAAATAAGGCAAGTCTCTTATTCACTGATACTGATTCACTTACATATGAAATACAAACAGAAGATGTATACAAGGATATGTCTGCATATTCAGAAATATTTGACACATCAGACTACCCTATATAACATTGGGAATAAAAAAAGAATTGGTTGTTTTAAAGACGAGCTAAATTCTAAACCTATCATAGAGTATATCGGGCTTCGACCGAAAATGTATTCCATTTTATCAGAAAATATGGAAAAAAAGACTGCAAAAGGGGTCGTAAAGAATATAATAAAGAATAAACTGAAACATCTGCAGTACAAGACCTGTCTAGAGAGTGAGTCATTCACCTATGAAAAATTCTGCAGAACTCAAAGTACTAAACATCGCATATACACAGTGCAACAAAATAAAGTAGCTTTATCTCCATTTGATGATAAAAGATATATTTTGGAAGATGGGATACATACGTTAGCACATGGTCATTATAAAATTTCCAATGATTAGTAATTTATAAAAGCTTGGAAAATAGGCCTACTGGGGAATCTCGCCAAGCATAAAAAAGGAGATAACGCATCATGCGTCTTACCTGATGGGTGATGTGGAAATAGATGCATATAATTATAAAATTTTATCTTTAAAAACAAAAATTATATCACTGATGTAAAATTGTCATTAAATATCCATTTCCTTTTTAAATAAAACTCTATGTGCAAATTTTAAATCAAGAAAAACATATTCTCTTTGAAATTAAATTCTACAACTTTAAAAAATAAATTCATATTATTATACACTTTAAAGTATATTATAATCCTTTAACATAAAAAAGTCACTACAATAAAAATTCAAAGTCCTAATCACCCCTATGATAATAAACCATAAAAACCCTTTCTCAAGCGAAGTCCAAGTATCTCAGTGGATAAGATAACGGACTACCATCGCTGAGGTGCGAGGTTCTGTCCCCGCTGATGGCAAATTTCAAATTTTAAAATAATAATAAACAGTTTAAAATTATTCCCATAAAGGGCAGCATCAGCATCAAAACTAAGGTTTGAAAATTTCTCAATAGATGGCAGCACTATTCAATGACGTCACACAATTTGATTAGTAATAACTAGAGCCCCTTAAGGGGAATCCTTCCTCAAAATAAATCTAGAAATGAGCTTCAGCGCCATCTAGCGCAGTTGTTTGGGGGCAGTCCTTCTTACAAAGACTGAAAGAACTGATTGGTGAATTTAAACTCATAAGTCACGCCAAAGCACCTGTTTACAAAGAAAAAATAGTTCCTATTCTCAATGGGAGGGCGAATTTTAAGTGAGGAATGAGAAGACCACTTAACCGCAATAGGGGTAAAGTGGACAATATAACCCCCGCATCCTAATTTCCTTCCCCATGTTCTGACGCAGATTTTCTCCGCATATGTGGTCAGTTTGTTTGTCCCCTCTCGCCTTCCTGGAACTGTATGTCCGTAAATCTCATGGGTGAGGAAAAAGTAGGGAAAGCTCAAATGCTTCTCAAATTTGATACCGGAAATATAAGTTGTGAGCTTAGTCAAGCAATGAGAGAGAAAAGCTCTGCTCGGAGATTTTGGGAAGAAATATTCTATTTACTGTTCAGCAGAAAAGTATACAGATGCATAAAAAAATTGATCAATTTTGTTATTATTTATTAAATGATCAAAACTTAATATCAATGTTCAAATAAAAATATAAAATATACTTATTTATTTTTCTTGATATAATTTCAATTTGCTTTGATTTTACGAGATTTGATTCTTTTTTAATGGGCCTTATGAGAAAGCAAAACAGTTACGCTTCTCTCTAAGTAAACTTCACTTTTAAAAATATTTTCAAATAGACCAAAATGCCGAATTTCTTATCTCTCTTAAAAAAAGAGAAAATAATGTAGTTTATTTATTAACTTTGGAATAACTTTTCTAGCTTTATAAAATATTTCGATATAAAATGAACGGAAAATTCCGTATATTTCGCTTATAATTTC
>JAJQOW010002736.1:0-13230 GCA_037975125.1 Latrodectus hesperus
ATATGTTATGAAACAAACAAACAAATAAATTACTCCAATTTTGAAACATACACATTTAATTAAAAAAAGAACAAATTTTACAAGGAGCCATGTATGGGTTCGCGACAATCTCTCTCGCCTGCTTCGCGTACAACGAGAGTCTCAGAATCAAAACAAAAAAGAAAAAAAAAACATAGGATCTTAAAATCGAAAGTGCCGATGGTGAGACATTACAGACTAAATTATTCCTTCCTTCCCCGGAGTTTTTTTTTTTTCTCATTCTAAGGAAATCAACCTGCAAATAAAAAAAGAAAAAAACACAAACAACAAAGAGCAATATTTAATATTACAGATAGCCCTGATCAATCGGACTCTGGCTGAAACACAAAATTATATGGAATTATATAATATTAAATATAAAATAAAAATATATCAAAATAGCACAAAATAATTATCTAACACAACAGAATTTTCAACCTTAACTAAACTTACAAATAGACACATTGTTATTATAAAAAAGCATTTTTTTATTATGTACACATGTAACAACAATTGAAATTTGTATTAAGAAAAACATTGTAATTTAATATCTGAGAAAAAAAATAATTAAGTTTGGTTATTCAGCATTCTACTGAGACTATCGGCATTCTGATGTAATTTGCCCTTTCTGTGAACAATATCAAAATTTAGGCTTTGAAGCACCAAAGCCCACCTTAAAAGTCTGGGATTAGATCCTGTATGATGTTTTAACCAAACTAAAGGGTTATGATCAGTTTCGATAGTAAATTTATACTGACCATCTAAATAATATTTTAATTTAGTAACAGCAAAAATTATTGCTGCACATTCCTTTTCTATAGTGCTATAATTTTTCTCAGATTTTGAAAATTTTTTACTCAGAAATAGGATAGGGTGTTCATTTTCATTTTGATCTCTCTGAGATAAAACTACACCTATTCCTAAATTTGAGGCATCACATTGAATGATAAATTGTTTTTGAAAGTCTGGAGTGTAAAGTACAGGCTTCTTTATTAAAATGTTCTTTAATTCTATGAATGCCTTTTCGCAGTTATTATTCCATATTACAGTTCCTTTCTTGGACTTCAATTTTAACAGGTCGGATAAAGGCGCAGCAACTACCGAAAATTCTGGTATATACTTGCGATAGTACCCAACAAGACCTAGGAAAGCACGTACTTCGGTTTTGCTTGAGGGACGTTCGAAATCAGTAATGACTTTCACTTTAATATCACCTGGTGTTCTTTGACCTTGTCCTACAAAGTGACCCAAATATTTAACACGAAGTTGAGCGAATTTGCACTTAAGGGGTTTTACAGTCAATTTCGCAAATCGAATCTTCTCCAGAACACATTTAAGATGTTGGATGTGATCAGACCAGGTAAGTGAATATATAGCTATGTCATCTAAATAAGGCACAGCAAAATGTTCGCAATTTTTTAATAAATCAGCCATTAACTTACTGAAATAGTAAGCAGCATTCTTCAAACCGAATGCCATTCTCAAAGGTTTATAAACACCAAATGTCGTCGTAAATGCAGCATATCTTTGAGCCTTAGGACTCAAAGGTATCTGCCAATAACCTCGTGTTAAGTCTAATAAAGATATGAACTTCGCATTCGAAACGGATTCAACACGCTCTTCAATATTTGGTAATGGATAATATTGCGTTCTGGTAACCTCATTTAACCTGCGATAATCAATGCACGGACGAGGTTCTTTTCCAGGAGCTTCAACTAATATTAAAGGTGATGTGTAATCGGATTCCCCTGGTTCCACCACCTTCAATTTCAACATCTTGTCTACTTCCGATTTCAGAATTTCTGTCTGTCGTGGGGACATTCGATATGGTTTAGCTATAATAGGTTTATTAGATTCTAATTCGATGTCAAGTTCAGCCAGTTCTGTACAACCTGGTTCATTTGAAAAATATCAATAAATTGAATCAAAGTCTACTCAATTGTTTCTTCTGATCGTCTTCTAACTTTTCATTAAAACAGCTTTCAGGAAAAGTCTCTAAAAGGGTAGATGAATTAATTTCAAAACTTGGGATATCTTCTTTCTCAGAATCAATATTTTCATTATTAGAATTAGAGGTAAAAATTAAATTAACATCTTCTGGACGCTGAAAATAAGGTTTTAACTTATTTACATGGTATACATGTAATTTTTCCTTATCGGGAAATTGTATTACGTAATTTGTGTCCGATAGTCGTTTTACTACTTTTCCTGGACCTATCCAATGAACAGAAAATTTGTTTGATCTAGAAGGTGCAACAGCTAACACAAGATCATTTTCTTTAAATTCTGTCTTCGTAGCCTTACGGTCATACCAAAGTTTCTGTTTTTCTTTAGCCTCTGTCATATTTTTCACAGCTAATTCTTGGCATCTTTTCATTCTATTTAAAAGATTAAAAACGTAAGCAATCACACTATCTTCTTCAATGGTTTTACCAGTTAGATTTTCATATAATAGTGTTACGGGTGTTCTTAAGTTCCGACCATGGACTAATTCTGCAGGAGAATATCCAGTGCTATCATGAATGCAAGTTCTAAGAGCAAAAAGTGCCCGAGGTAAAATCTTCTCCCAATCTGTACCTTTTTCTAAGCAAAAGACATTCAGTATTCTCTTTAAAGTTCTATGCAATCTCTCAACAGGGTTGCTTTGGGGATGCTGAACGGAACTATGCACAACTTTAATACCAAATTTTTCTAAAAATTCTGATGTCAGGACACTCATGAAAGATGTTCCTTGATCACTTTGCAACTCCCTAGGAAAACCCATGCGGCTAAATATCTGAAGAAAAGCATCAATCACAGTAGTAGAACGTATATCTGGTACTGGGATGGCATCTGGAAACTTGGATGACATGCAAATGGCTGTTATAATATACCGGTTACCACAGGAAGTTATAGGTAAAGGACCACATGCATCAACGTTAATTCTTGTAAATATTTCCGGAATTACTGGAACCAGTTTCAAAGGAGCCCTTTTCTTATCTTGAGGCTCTCCTACTCGTTGACATTTGTCACAAGATTTAACAAAATTTTCAATTTCTTTAAAGCAGTTAGGCCAGTAGAAAGTTTTGCACAGCATATCTTTTGTTTTAGTTATACCTAAATGAGCTGCAGTTATCTCATGGCAGATCCCTTTTAGTTGGTTGCGAAACTTCTTGGGCACAACTAATAATCTTCTTACAGTTCCATCATTGTCCATTTTATTATAAAACAACAATTGATTTATTATAATATATTTATTGTCTTTTGAAGATTGTCGTTTAGCTTGCTCAAAGAGAGGTTTCAAATCTTCGCACACCTTTTGTTCCCGAGCAAATTCTTCTGGAGATGTTTTTATCAAATCCATCCCTTCAACTTCGGTGTCTAATGGTGGCAAAATTGTATTTTGCTCTAATTCTTCATTTTGTTTAGTTTGGAAGCAAGACCTAGAAGATTCTATTTCAGAATCAATAATCTCTTTATTCGTGCTATTTTCCTTCCGTCTTTTTTGAGCTCGAGTTTCTATAGCATTTATCATACGTATTTTCACCTCCTCATGCTTTTTAATTTCCTCCAATAAAGCGGCTGTTTTGTTTCCCAGTAAATATCTTCCTTGATCCAAAGAATCTCGAAGAACTGCTGCCTTTGTCAAAATGTGACCTAATTCACAATTTATTTCAACCTCGGCAATAGGTAAGCATACTAAAGTTTCATCAAGAGGTGTTCTTAGCCAAACCTTTTCCTTCGTGAACATATCAGGTTTCACGTATTTTCCACAAATCAAATCAAGAGTTGCTCCAGTGTCTCTTAAGATTGGCATTTGAATTCCATTAACAGTGCCGATACTAGTGTAAGGAGCCATCAACTCATTAAATGTACTTCTAGCAATTTCGCTGGATGCTACCGATTCTAAGTTCTTTTTTATTTTGTCACACTGAGGCCGCAAATGACTATAAGAACCACACTCATAACATCGGAGTTGTTTTCTTTTTTCAAATTCATTTTCATGTGAATAATTAGAATTTTTATTCTCGACTCTTTTAGGAACATGAGATTTATGATTCCGAACTACTTCATTAAACTTAAAGGCACGGTTTTCATTTTGTTGACGAAAACCAAAATTATTTCGAGGGAGTTTTGTAAAATCTTTCGTCTTAAAACTATCTCTTAAACTTTCATATTCATCTATTTTCTCTGCCAGATCATACGGCGAATTTATTTTAAGCCATTCGGCCAAAAAATGTTCCTTAATTTCAATTGGCACACGACGTTTCAATTGATCTGTTACCATTAGTTCCTTAAGCTGTTCAAATGTCGTTATTTCTAATTCCGTAAGCCATTCCGTAAAGTAACTATTCAATTCTTGTGCATAATTTCTCCATGATTTGTCTGACGTTTTCTGGTGTTTAAGAAACAATTGTCTTAATTTTTCGCTATTTAACTTGAATCGTTTAAGAATAATTTCCTTCACGTAATCGTAATCATCAGCCCTTTCTGGAGGTTCTCTAGCTAACATGTTAGATATCTCTGAAGGTAAAGCACTTACAAGATAAACTACCCATTCGTTTTTTGGAATATGAGCCATTTCTGCTCTACGCTCAAAATTTATTAAGTATAAACTCATCTCATCTTTCCTTTCATCGAATTTTGGCGTTATTTGCATTAATTGAATTTTTTTAGCATGTTCAGTTCTATTTGTAACTGATTCTGTGTTCGAAATTGCAGCATTTGAAGAGATTTCTAGACGTTTCATTTCTAAAATATGTTCTCTTTCTTCACGTCTAATTCTTTCTTCTTTTTCTATTTCTTCTCGCCTAATTCTTTCCTCTTTTTCTAGTATTTCTCGCCTAACTCTTTCTTCTTTTTCTTCCTGTTCCCTTTTAACTCTTTCCTCGATTACCCTATCTAATATACATTTTACTTCTTCCTCATTAAAGTTTTTACTAGTTAAAATTAATTTTTTTAATATCCGGGATTTTAAAAGAATCTGGAACCATTTCCCCTAACTCTTCAGCTACATCTACTAAATCTCCCTTTTTCCCCCGTGCTAAAAAAGCCATTTTATTTATTAACGCTTTATCTCAGAAGAGATGCAATAATGAGAGAAAAACAGACTACACCCACCTATATACAATATTTCGTAAATAACTATTGAAATTATTTAACACTCTCTACTAATATAAAACATATCCATAACATTTAAAAAACTTAAACGAAAACAAACTATATTGTAATACAACAAATAGTGTATAAACAGCAAATCATATATTTTGAAAAGAAGAACAAGTTTAATATTAAATCTTCTACTCTCGATTTCAAGTTTTTTTATCACCAAGCTAATGCTTAATACTCAGATAAATTGAATTATTAATCAAAAATGTATAAATTTTATAAAATCAGATTCTTATACAAATACTACTATATTAAATCAGAAAATGAAATTATATTATTTTTGAATCCTTATTTAATTCAAAATATAGAACACACTACAATTCTTAACAACAATATAAATTAAAAGCTTTAACTAATCTAAACCAAAAATCAGCTTTCGATTTTAAATCAATAAACTTAATTAATTAATCATACACGACATGAAAATGATAATAACGTACGATATTTTAAACAGTAAGAAAATATCTTTTCAAATCTTTATCAATGAAAATAAACTAATATCAAATAAATCAGTTTGATACTTTACAAACAAAAATCAAAAACACATCAATAAATCTCACATTACTTTAAATTCAAACCTATTTGTAATCATGTACTTTCGTTTTCACATAACGAAATCAAAACCTTTCTAAAGTATATATTACTTTCTTAAAATCTACTTTCAGTGAAACATTCAAAAATTATGAATTTAAGTGTACTTTCGATTTTACACATAAATCTATAACAACATAGTTACTTTAACAAATTCCTACGTGAATTGAAATACATCAACCACATAAAAATTATGAAATGCAAATTTATAATAAGATACACTTTTCTTATAAAAATTATTACACTGTAAATTCGAATACACGAAATACAGAAATTAGCTTTGTAATATGGAATACACCATTTACAAACTTATAAACAAAATTAATTGATATAACATGAAAAACTCTAAATAAGATTGGAACTAAATATTCTATAAATTTATATAACATTCCAAACTATTTATTTTCAATAGTAGCCAGAGAAAGATTGATCAAAATGGCCTACCTGTATTCCAACATTTTGGCACGTAATCCATTATAGTGCACATAATTAATTTGCATAGTGGATGCTAATGCAAAGCATTAAAAAAGCATCAAACCGCTGCCACCAAAAACATAAGTTTGTTATGAAACAAACAAACAAATAAATGACTCCAATTTTGAAACATACACATTTAATTAAAAAAAGAACAAATTTTACAAGGAGCCATGTATGGGTTCGCGACAATCTCGCTCGCCTGCTTCGCGTACGACGAGAGTCTCAGAATCAAAACAAAAAAGAAAAAAAAACATAGGATCTTAAAATCGAAAGTGCCGATGGTGAGACATTACAATATACAGATGAAAAGAAAATTTTATGGATTACAATGACTCAGTCAAAATTTAAATTATTGTAATTCTCATCGTTAATTGTTAAATAGTTTTCAGATTTTATGAAATTTCTCTTTCTTTTCATGTTATTTTTATTAATATTTATTATTTATTTAATGAATTTAATCTTCTCAAATAATTTCTCCAGATTTCTTATAAAATTTCGCAAATTTTAATTAATAAAATAAATATTTTACTTATCTCAAATTACTTACCATTGAACTGTAATTTAATAGCTGAATGATCAACCTTCTAGTCTGAAGTTCAACAGTTTATGCCTTCAAGAGCAGAAAACTTGTAGTAATTGGATTCCAAATTAAGTTAATAATACCAGTCTCACAAATCATTGTATATTATACATTAAGCTATTCATTATAAAGGCAATATAGAGAGGAAATAAACTAAATATAATTCAGCGATTCAAAAAGCACAATTCTCGAATACAGAATTTAACAGACAAAAATAGAGTTTTATTTTTATTTAATTTGAATAATCAGTAACTACATGTTCATTAGCAATAATTATGTCCTAATAATAAAGAAGCAAAATCATTAAAATATTTGAATACGCGTTTGAAATTAAAATATATACATGCATCACCAAATAAATCAAATACATCAATCATTTAATGTAAATTTGAGAAGTAATTATTACACTAGTTTCTAAATTCCCTAAAGCTATGAAAACTTCTTAACAACTAGTACAAAGCTCTGTGCCCTAGAAAATAATTAATTCATCAAAACTTTTACAGTTGAGTAATTCCTCAATCAATTTTCCTGTAAAATTAGACTAAATGAACGGAAAAGTTTACAAAATTAATAACGGATGTGCGCTCGGTCCCAGTTGAACAGAATACCCGCAATCCTAAATTTTCAAATTCATTAAACGTTAAATGAATTTAATTTAGTGAAATCAATGATAAGACAATTCAATATCCTATGTGATTCAAATAATTTAGATTCTAATTTAGAAATTTACTGGTTTTATATAAGAATTTGGCAATAAGTAATTAAATATTAACTATGATTTTGGATGGGTTTTAAGATGCAAATGACAATTATCCTGAGTGATTTTATTTCGTTTCATTGGCGAGGATATTTTTTCAAATAATGCTTTCGACTTTCTAAATTTCGAGCATCATTTTAATTGTATCATACTGTCTTCTAGATGCTACTTATTAAAAAAGGGATTTTATTCTTTTAAAGTCTTTAAAAGGTTAGATATATGCTTACGTTTAATTAGAGTTCTGCGTTTAGAAGACACTTATCAACACCATGTTCTACGCATGGGACTAAAGTTATTCTCGGCAGCTCTCATAATATATTTTGATGTTCCAATATAGCCCTATACTGTTTCTAACTATATTTCCAAATAAAGCTCAAAAATTCCATCAGTGACATTTTAGGCAATAAAGGAAACAATACTGAATTGGTTAATATTTAAATTCTAAAAACTCAGATTTGTTTTATAATTGAAAATTTTTTTAACTATATGGTCACCAATGTCTCTAGATTTTGAATATATTCATGCATTTGTATCTCAATAAAGTTTCGCAATGGCTTATTAAAGAGCGTTATGATAGCATTCTAAAAAATCTTTCTGAAACTCGTAATTTTTAACCTTTTTTAAGTCATATTTCTGACAAATGAGTTATTTCAAAAGTCCACCCTAATAATTTATCCCTGATAAGATAATGGTTAATTTAAATACCGATAACCTACCTTAATAATTGATAGACTCTTAACAATCAAACTACCACTACCCAAACGAAATTTCTGAAATTGAACTTCTTAGAAAATGAAGTTTACGGCTCATTAAGCAATTACTTTTTTATTTTTTATTTATTTATTGCATAATCTAATTTTGGAGTTCATATTTATCCGTTTATTTTGAAACTTTTACGGTTTGCTTAAAATTTTATTTCACTTATGAACTGCTGTAAAAATAACGCAGAATTTTTTTTAACATTAAAGTTAAAATTTGTGAGACTTGTATTTATCTACTTTTAATTGTTATGTTCCGAACCATAATTATGTATATATATATAATGCCATAAGATTATTTCATTTTTTAATGCTATTTTATTTTTATAGATATATTTTTTTCTTTAACTTATATTTTGTATTCAACAAATATTTAACCATTAAAGAAAAATTTCCAAATCTTACCGAAATATAATAAATAATGTAAAATAACGAATTGCATTACTAATTGTATTTCTTCAGAAGAAAATTAAACATCTTTAGAGAAAAATATTTTGCGAATTTCAAAATATTGATCATTACATAAAGAATAGGCAGCTTTAAAGAAAGTTGTTATTAACATATTTTGTAAATATAATATATTAATAGAGAATGAAAAAATTAATTTATTGGTCCATAGAATTTTATAAATTTATGTCAAAAGAGAATGAATTCGATATGTTACAATGTGTGTGTGTGTGTGTGTGTGTATATATATATATATATATATATATATATATATATATATATATATATATATATATATATATATATATATATATATATATATATACATATATATATATAACAGACTTATTTAAAAAACACTTTTTTCAACTCTAGTCTCCGTACTTGAGTGTCTAATATTTTTTTTATTTAAAGGATGTATCATTCACCTTACATTGTTAAATGATTTATGTATGATGTTGAATGGTAGGATAAGATAATTTTAGTCAGTTTACTTTCTGCAGAGAAATTAAATAAAACATTTTGTGGCTAATATGTCAAAAATTTTTTCTCTTGAAATGATAGCACAAGCAATTTATCCAACAACTGTGACATCTATTGGTGAAAAATATAACTACAATAAGATCTCATACAAGTTGCTGAGAGCTATTAAATTGTTTCGGCATATTTGAGAAGCTACGAAACATTAATATGTGTATAGAAATATTTGTAAATTTAAGTAATGTTTGTTATGTATGTGAAAAATGTTAAATTAAGTGAATATGAGTAATATTTGAATTTTGAGGCTGAAAACTTAATTATAAGAAATATATTTTAAAATTAATATTTCAAAGACAAATTGATTTTCGCGTTTTCAGCAGATTCAATGAAATAATAATGACAATTTAATCAACATTTTTTTCTATTTAGTATAAATTAAAAACTGGTTTTGAGCTTCTGTGAAAAGCTCTTAAATGAGTGGTACAAACAAAACTAGAATTAAATATTTGAAATGATAAATTTAATCTGAATGAAGAAATATGAAATGAAAATTGTCAACAGCAAAAAGTAGTGTTGAAGCTATTTACTTCATCACATACATATTCTTATCAATTTTTTCAAACTTCACTTTAGTTTATTCCTTCAAGTTTATTCAAAATTTTCTAATGGATATGCATGTCTTTAGGATTACAAATATATTTTAGGTAAGAATAAAACCAAAAATCAGAATTTTTCATTTACATTATAGTAAAAAATCCTGTACAAGTATTATTTCAATAATAATATAAAATCTTGTCATCATTTGAACACAATTTTCAGTGACATTTGCCATTAATATTCTGAAGATTATCATATAAAGACTGTGATTGTTTCCACGAACCTGTCGTTTCCAGGATCGTTCAGTAATACGAAAGATCTTGGGTTTTTACTACACATTTATTTTACACAAAAAAAACACATAACATTAACTACAGACACAAACATAATTTTAAATGGTTCCTTTTTACATCATTTGAAATACCAGAACTTTCCCCTGCCTGGAAACGGCACCTCCGCTACCACTCGTGGCGTTTTTCAAGAACCACGTTCCTTTCGCTCCCACACACTTTCATGATCTCTTAAACTCCGCCTCCAGCGTCTCCCACATCCGTACACAACGAAACAGAAAGCCATCGTTTTTGAAGAGGACCAAATGGAACAACTTCGGAAGAAACTTGGCAGGAACTCTGCAACTTCTGGAAGTTCTCAGATTTCCAGTGAGCACGTCACTCGCTAAAACCAATCATACAAATCAATTAGCGCCACTCAAGAGATAAGAGGAACTCTATCGCTGTGCAGAATCTTAAATGTCCTCATAATTCTTTCGAAACTGACTCGGAGAAGTGCTGACTGCTTGCACAATGCTCTCATTATTGACACCTTCCTCCAGTTTCCATTGCTGGACCTTGTCCCGCGAATGGAAACTACGAAGAATCCTAGAATGTTTCTTTTACCTTTCATCACCATTCCACCAAGAGCCAACAATACCAAAATTCTAAATGTAACTTAACGATTAATCTATTTGCTGACATGCTACAGCTTACACATTTCTTTCATATTATCTTTAAAGGAAAACAGCCTATACTACTGCTATATCTATTATATTGATTACAACACAATATTATAATGTAAGAAAATAAGAATCAATATTAACATTAAAAAAAATAACTATGCAAATATTTTTCACACAACCTTATGAAAATTAACAACCAAAACAAATCGAAATAACTACAATATCTTATATAAAGTTAAATATGAATATTATAATATGTCAGAAATATTTTACTATTTCTTATGCTAGATTTATAATAAAAGAAATAAAAAAATTAATCATCCTCATAAACCCTTGATAAGGCATCTGCGATAACATTATTATTACCGGGCTTATGAGCTATTGTGACCTGATAGCGAGAGAGAGCCAGTGACCATCTCTGTAATCTGGCATTCTTCGGGATGCTTTCCGTAAGGTATTTCAGAGGATTGTGATCTGTGAATAAATTTATGGAAGTTCCGTAAGTCCATGCTTCAAACTTACCAAGTGCCCATATCACAGCATATGCTTCTCTCTCAATGGTACTCCACTTAGTCTGCGCTGGAGTTAATTTCTGACTGGCGAAGGTTATAGGCTTAGGATTTCCATCTGTGTCTCTCTGCATTAAACATGCTCCAATGCCAGTAACCGAAGCATCTGTGTGGAGTTCAAATTGATTATTTAGATCAGGGGTTGACAATGAAGTGACAGCACATAAACTATCTTTCAATGAGATGAAAGCCCTTTCTGTCTCTTCAGACCAAGGGATATCATTTGGTACAGATTTTCTGGTCAGATCATTAAGCATAACAACTTAAGTCAATAAAAAAAATTAAATAATTTTTTAGTAACATGTATTTATGTTCATCACTATTTGTATATACTATTTTACTTTAAAATAATATGAAGCAGAGCTATCGAAATAACCAAAAATCTATTCAATAGTTGCAAGCACAATTACTTTCGAAATATAAAATAATTCAAAACTTCCCCTCTTCAAAATGTTTCACACTTTCGGTTTTGAATCAAAATTTAAAATCTAGGTTACTTTACATAAATATTAAATACAATCATAGTAAATAATTAATATACCTTATAATACTGAATAGTTCTGAACACGTTATTTGATAATGCAAAACAATAAACATTTTAGAAGCATTTAAACTTTCTTGAAATAGTTTCTTATTCCATAAACTTATATCATTTACATAATAAACAACAAAATGATAATGAAAATTCTAAACAAAAAGATTTATATCCTATTATATCATATTAAACCAAACATACGTTTCAACAATTTACTATTCAATAATACAGCATCTTTTAAATTAATGCACATAACTCAAGAAATTGACAATTAGCAACAACAACATCATTATTATAAATTTGTTTTAATAAACAGATTATTCCAAAAATATTTTTCCTTAATAAATCAAAATTATTTATATATATTTTTAATAATATCACCAGTTAGAGGGAAAAAAACTTTTCTGAATAATTATGAACAAATATCAATAACCAATAATATTTCGAAACCAATATCGAAACTTATATATTTTCTCAATTAAATTAAACATTATGCATATTTATTTTTATCTTGATATTTCAAACATTTAAACAGTTTTTATTAATTATATTTACTTCTTAAACAAAACCCTACAAAGAAATTTAAGAAAATTCTAAAACAAAAGTTCCCTTAAACCATACATAATTAAAACAAAAATTGGCTCTTAATGGAATGAGAAGCAATCAAAATATACAGACTCACGACTTTGTAGATACTTTTCCATCATTAGCATCCCATCATTTCGTATCAATCCGGAACACATCCTGTCGACTGCGCCAATGTGATTGTTTCCACGAACCTGTCGTTTCCAGGATCGTTCAGTAATACG
This sequence comes from Latrodectus hesperus, assembly GCA_037975125.1. Classification (NCBI taxonomy): domain Eukaryota; kingdom Metazoa; phylum Arthropoda; class Arachnida; order Araneae; family Theridiidae; genus Latrodectus; species Latrodectus hesperus. The sequence continues at coordinate 12,722 of JAJQOW010002736.1, forward strand.
AAAGATCTTGGGTTTTTACTACACATTTATTTTACACAAAAAAAAAACACATAACATTAACTACAGACACAAACATAATTTTAAATGGTTCCTTTTTACATCATTTGAAATACCAGAACTTTCCCCTGCCTGGAAACGGCACCTCCGCTACCACTCGTGGCGTTTTTCAAGAACCACGTTCCTTTCGCTCCCACACACTTTCATGATCTCTTAAACTCCGCCTCCAGCGTCTCCCACATCCGTACACAACGAAACAGAAAGCCATCGTTTTTGAAGAGGACCAAATGGAACAACTTCGGAAGAAACTTGGCAGGAACTCTGCAACTTCTGGAAGTTCTCAGATTTCCAGTGAGCACGTCACTCGCTAAAACCAATCATACAAATCAATTAGCGCCACTCAAGAGATAAGAGGAACTCTATCGCTGTGCAGAATCTTAAATGTCCTCATAATTCTTTCGAAACTGACTCGGAGAAGTGCTGACTGCTTGCACAATGCTCTCATTATTGAC
>JAJQOW010002737.1:0-13226 GCA_037975125.1 Latrodectus hesperus
AGTATAAATGACCAAGTAAAGTAAAGAACTTGAGACTGATCAGAAAAAGGATGATATATGTTTCCCATGTAGGCAAGTACATTATGAAGGAATTCTATGGAACAAACCCTTATCGTTGCCAAATTAAAAAGAATTATAGAAGTTTAATCGCACGGTAAACTCCCCCATCAACATACATAAGGCACTGAACATAAAAAGATTCTTCACACTGTTGATATTTTTAGAAAAAGTGAAAATGATCTTTTCCTTGAAATAATAGGAAAAAATATCTTCCTGATTTCACTTTTGCTTCCTTTGTAAATTTCTCTGACGTAGTCTTTCTCGTCAACAGAGAAGCCATGTCACTCAAAGAAAGATATTCATCTGTTTTAAATAAAGACACAGATCCCATTAAAGTTGAATATGCTGTATATATATAACACTTACGTATTTTATTCAACACATAGTACGTCAAACAAAATACATAGACATGTCAAATTCCTTATATTGCTTAAACGATATGTCACATAACTAGGCCTTCCAAATCTCTCAAATGCTCAACGAAGGCATCGGAGTACTTCCCCATTAGTACTTAGAGTACTTAGGGCTGCCAAAATAGAATTTTCTGCATAATTTTAAAGGTCTCCATATCTATGATTTAATAAAAACCAAGTTGCCAGATACAAAAGAAAATATGACAAAAATTCACCAAACTAAGAATTTAGCATCCTAGATTATATGGCATCAGTGCCAAATTACCAAATAGCAGTAGAAAATATATATGGGTTCACTTCACCCATATATATTTTCACCACTATATATTCAGCGTCGCCAGTATTCAAGGACGTACACAGTATAACTTTTTCTCAATGCTAAGAACATATGGTAATTGATTAAGAATTTAAACCAGAGTGATAATAAATGACAAAGCATACAAATTTAAATATTTTATTTCTTACGTGTTAATATATATGAATTACTTAAGCTAGAAGAAGCACTTTAAAAGAGGAATAAAAATTCGAGAATTATTACATGTACTCATCATTGATCAGGACTTTCTATAAAGTCTTTTCGTTTTAATCTTTCAAAGTCCTCATTAGCTTATACGATATTATACTTTTATGTCATCAAGACTTTAATCGCAAATTTTTTCATTAAAGTACTATGCGTTGTTTAAAAAAATATTACTGGTATAGATGTTCTAGGTAAGTAGAAGGCATACTTAAAATCTTGATCAGACAGGGGCTGATATGTGACTATCTTTGAAAACAGCATGAGTAAATTTTCTATCCTTGAAATAATCACATATTTGTTAGTTTCTTCTAGGTTCCCAATTTGGCTGACCTTAGCAAGCATAACTTCCCGCAAGTTCACAATTGGCAGGACAAGACGATACGATGACAATATTATTTAACAGCAGACCTTCACTCTTCTACATTTTACACAATGCAGAAATAAATGACAAAGCAATTGTTCTAAATGACCCTTCACAATTAGTTATTTTTAGGCTTTTTTGGTCAGCAATAAAATCAAATTTAATTTTTACCGGAACGAGAAGTAAGCCGGTCGGGACATCGGGATTTTCCGGATTCAGGTACCCTAAAAACTGGACCGGGACGTTTGATAAGCGTACTCATAACTATATTCACAACTTACATACTTTCTCTTGATAACTATATCTGTTGACTAATGAGTTTGCCGACTACTGCTACAGGGAGATGTTATTGATATGAATAAAACATTCTTTGAGTCAGGGTCAACTACTGTAATTAGGCTAAATTATTACTTTAAGAATTAGAATATTAATGATTAAGTAAGTAAATTCATTCAAATTATCAATTATAAATGTTTTTTATATAAAAATAAAATATACATCTCATGGAAGTAAAATGAAGAATAATAAATTGTTTTAATTTTGATAGAAATATTTATTTTCAAACTACTACATTTAATACTACATTCGGAAAAAATCTTATTTACTTTATTTATATAACTAAGAATTTATAATTTTAGCGAACCAGAAATAGTGCTCTAAATCTTAGAGAAGCAGAATAATATTGAATAAGAATAAAATACAATACATCGATTGCAAGTGTGTATTTAAATATAAATATTATCCAAAAATATAAATTTAAAAACAAGGTCTTTCACTGTGAATAAATGCAGTCGATTTTGAAAATATCAAAATATATACAGTCTTTTTGAGTATTATTCTTAGCAGGGAATAGTTTTATGCCTTCAGCATATGTATCTGATAAAAACCAAATAGTATGCCTTGTTTTCCTCCGGGCAGTTTCCGATTCTGTTTGGGAGTTCCAATTTATTTTCATGTTTTTATAATATATATATATATATATATATATATATATATATATATATATATATATATATATATATATATATATATATATATATATATATATATATATATATATATATATATATATATATATATATATATATATATATATGCATATATATATATATATATATATATATATATATATATATATATATATATATATATATATATAGGTGGCTCAAAAAGAGCCTGCACTGCAAGGAAATTTTTCTTTCGGGAGACACAGAACCATTTCTTCAAAAATATCCAGAAATATCCTCCGTCTTCTATGTAGCAGTTGCTGTAGTTTTGTGAACCTAATCACTGTTGCCTGACCATAAGTTGGTAAAAAGAGTCATAAAAGTTTGAGAAGGATAATAAATTAAAAAAACATTTCGCGCGTAAGTTTTAAAAGAAAATTTGTTTTTAAAGTTAAATATCATACTTTTTACAGATAAAATCTGTCCCCCCCCGATAACTATGAGCTTTTATAAAGTGAAATATTTGTGCCACGTGATGAAATTTTAAGCTTTTAAAAACATTATTATTTTTTTACATTATTTGTATGAATTAGGATTTTCAGTATTAAATAACATAAAAACGATGGTGACATGATGAGAATAGCATTGTCATTTTTTACGACCAAATATATGAAGGAAGTTATTAAAAAACATCAAGCTTAACTTTCTCATTATTACCTTGAAATCCCTTAAAAAAAAGTACTGGTGTTTTTGTATTATATATTATATTATTTTACATTAAAAGTAGTTTTTATAAATTATTTTACACAGTTGTTATTATAGGTAAGTAAAGAACTGATAAACTTATCTTTTTCTTTGTGGGCCACCAAATTTTGAAAGCGGTAAAAGTTTAAAAAATTTTTTTCATAATGATTATAGAATTAAATGCTATGTATGTTTAAATAGAATAAGGGCAGAACTTTATGCAAAAAATGCAATTTTTTCCCATTGAGTTAGATGAATTTAATTTTCAATTTGAAATAAAAATATATTAGTGCCAAAATAATAATAAAATAATGTTTTGTATTTCATTAGTAAAGAGAACTTAAATGTCCATTAATCACACGGCGTAACTTGTTTTCAAACAAACTTTAATTTTTTTAAATTTTATTTATAATTCTTTTATTTATTCCTTTATTATATTTGAAAAAAAACTTTCTTTCAAGTTCTTAAAGTTGAAATAATGTGAGAGAAAATTGAAATAAAAATGACTTTTGTTTAATTTTAAATAATGGAGAAATGAAAATTTATAAATGATTTGTTTGGCCTATCTGTATTTTCCGTAAAATAATCTGATATTATTCAATTTAGATTCAATAATCTAAAACTCATTCCATTTAAAAAAAATACTAATTATGTTTCAGTTTATCGAGTTCTTTTTAAAATATTTTTCAAAAATACGACAAAAATATTGCAATTATATTTGTGTAAAAAAAATTCGAATTAATTTTTAATTGCTTTCATAATACTTTTTAATTAACCATTTCTCTGCATACAGACCAATCGCTTGCAAGACATTTTGTGAAAATTTATCTTAAATTTCGTAGATAAGCGTGGAATCATATTATTCACTTTATTCATCAATTTTATATTCTTGAATTTTTTATTCAGAATTTCTATATTTTGAAAACTTATGAGTTCTCAAACAAACGTTTGTGAAGGCTACTAAATATAAAACTGACTTCTTTATATTAATAAATATCATGCTTCAATGGGTCTGTAGAGGTGTACAAATTCAAACCCTTTACAAGGATATCTTTGTTCACAAATGGTACTGTTTCTATCACTGATTAATTAGTCTTCTTTAATTTAAATATTAAAACAAAGAACTAATTACATATTGATTCATACTAATATTTAGTCGTTAAGCAAAAAAGTTTAAAAAATTAGAATATTGCTATATTACAGCAGATAAAAAAATAAAATAATATATTTAGTAAAATTACCATTTTCATTTTCAAGTGAAATTCTGCATAAATTTATCTGTGCTGCCATCTAGGGAGGATATATTTAATTGACTTGTCGATAACAAAAAGTAAGTTTTACATTTCTGCTAAACAGGCTCAAAAGTTAGCGTATGATAATTTTTAAAACGCAGTCTGACGTAGCCGTGATCGTATAGTGGTTAGTACATTGCGTTGTGGCCGCAATAACCCAGGTTCGAATCCTGGTCACGGCATAATTTTATGTAGAGCTAAAAAAAGTATCAGTATAAAATCCTTGGAAGAATTGTTTTATTGAGTTGAAAGAGATATCCGTAATATGTAACTCTTTAAACAAAGTTAAATTATCGATGAAATTCAAAAATTTATTTTTTTGTTAATTTTACAATAGGATTAATTATTACGTTGAAAAAATTATTTCAATATTTTTAAATTCTATGATAATTGTGAGCAAGAAAAATTAATAGTGTAAATAATTAATAAAACTTAATTTTCAATAAATATGAATAATTATTTTAAAGAACTTTATTCTTCTATAACTTAATTACTTTATATACAGAAAATATATAAAATAATTAATTTTTAAGAAAAACATATTTTCTGAATGATAGTTATTATGTAGCAAGAAAAATTTATTCATTACTGGTATTATTAATTTTTCTTATTCTTACATTATCTATTTATGTGATTTAAAATTACATAACGAATGAGTTAAATAGTTTTACTGTGTTAAAATAGATATTTTCTTTTCTTGGATACCAAGAATAATTTCAAAAACAAAATCATATTCTGATAAAATTAGTACATTTAAAATATGTCTTACTTTCAAATTTTGAAATGTTATGAAGAATATATACGATACACATGTAATGTACGATGTACATAAAAACTTTATTTAGAATAAAAATGTGTATTAAAAGTTAAATTATGATTCAGAATTTTGCATTTATATAAAACTATACAGGAAAAATTGCTCTTTAGGATATTGTTCGGAAGAGAACTTATTTGGGATACCATTCTAGAGAAGAAGTAAGAGGGTTAATATTAGGAATGGTTTTATTTATTGTGAGAGAGGTATTTTTTTATTTCTTTTTTTGAACTTTTTTTCATTCTAGATTAATACCTTCTCAAGAAATTGGAATGGAGTGCCTCCTGTAGGGATTACAACATTAAACCCATTTCAAGTGCCATTGTTAAATACAGTTATTTTATTAATGTCAGGAGTAAGAATTACTTTATGTCATCAAGCAATTTTAAATGAAAATTGAATAGCTAAGAATTCTTTAATAGTGACTTGGTTAGGTTATTAGGTTTATATTTTTTAATATTACAATTATTTGAGTATATAGAAACTAAATTAATATTCATTCGCGAAGCTAACTTGTAAAAATACTTTTGTGAATTTGGTAGTAATAAATTTTATTTATTACTACCAAATTTGGTATAGTAATTTGGTAGTAATAAACATTTCGAGGTATTTATATTCGTTATCATTTCCATTTTCCCCTTACACCTATATATGTAAAATGTTGAATTCTAGACAGAGCAATCGCTTAACTTTTGTTTTGAATGTTTTTTTTTTTTTTTTTTTTTTTTTTTAGATTTATACAGAATTTAGATTAAATTTATTGTAGAAAGTTACGAGAAGATTATTACATGAATTTTTCATTTCGCTTTCAAGGAAAGAATTTCAAACTTTCCATGAAAATTTGCAACAGAATTTATAAATGTGCTGCAAATTAATGAAAAGGCGTTTAAATGTAATATGAAGTGTATTATTTGATACATTAAATTCTAATTTATATATGTGAATTCCCCAAACCCAATAACTGTGAAAAGAAATCAGATGTATAATCTGATGTATATAATTTCCGTAGTTTCATAACAGCCTCATTATTTTGTTTTGTCATCATCAAAGGATGGAATGTTTTTGCCTATTATACATACATCGCTGACCTTTCGGATTTTGTTTGTCACATTGTATTAATGTCAGAGAGTGATTAAGGCAGGGATACAATCCCTCAAATCGAATGGAAAGTTTATTTGACGTTGTCAATCAAATAGAATCTGTTGCTAAATCCAATATAAAAAGTCTGTTGTGAAGCAGAAGGGCACCCAAAGAAATTTTCACTTCGGGCCTTAATTTGATTAAGTCGGACTTTGATCAATGCAGCAATAATTTAAGCTCGGATATGCATCATTGGCGGAGGTCACTGTTTTTATTAAAACCAGCTGAATTATTAGTTAATTTATCAAAACCCTATTGCCTTCGTATTTCTTCATTTATAAAAAAATAACGTCCATGTATTCCGTTATCACAAATATTAAAGGTAAATTTGTTTTTTTTAAATCCTGAAATATTTAAAAATTCTATTTTTATATCATATTTTAAAAATGTAATTTTTTGTCCATGTAATGTTGTTGGCTTATCTTATTTTAATGTGCTTATTTCTATATAGATGAGTCTTTTCATTATAAAATAATATATATAGCTTTATTTATAAGAGAACTCACTTATTTACGTTACTCAGTTACTAGTTATTACATTCCATGAATTTACTTAGCTATCAAAACAGTTGCCATGAGAACTACTGATGTTGCCGCTCAGGCGTAAGAAACTTTGTGCTCACATTCGACCATCCTGACATTTTCAATTGTCCCCAATTGAGCTAATACTTAGAATTGCATAAAGATAAAACAGTAAGGATAAGTAATATACATTAAAGTTCTATTGTAAAGTCTTTTTTTATCAGTTCCGAGTCACTGGTAACGCTGTGGCAGTCTGATTGTTCGCTTACGTCTCTGACTGTCAAGTTCTTCTCCAGAGTCATCGTCAGAAACATCATCAGTATCCTCATCCCAACCTTTCCAAGCCTTCAGTTCACTGACATGAGCTGTTGTAGCATACTTGCGACCGTTATTAGCCTTTAACTGGGATATTTTATATGTATCGCTAGGGAGTATCTCTGTGATGACCATAGGTCCTCGATATCGTGACTGCGTTTTAGTTGACTCCCCGGTGGCCTCTGGGTATCTTCTAACTAAAACGACTTCTCCTTTGTCGAATGATAGTGTGCCTGATTTCTTTTTGTCGTACAATGCTTTAGCTTTCTCTTGCTGTTTTGCGATTTTTGCCTTTGCTTCATGTTGCAGTTTCTCTGGGTCATTCCATACTTCACTTTCTTCATCTGCAAATTGCCTCAAAATTCCATCTTCGAATCTTGGCACATATCCATGAAGTACTTCGAGTGGTGTTTTCCCAAGAGTCTTGTTTACAGTGTTGTTCAAGTTTCTTTCTACTTCTTTGATCTTGCTGTCCCAATCCTTTTGATTTTCATTTTCCATTGACGTTACGATGGTGGACAGTATCGTTCTGTTCACTCTCTCAACCATTCCATTTGCTTGAGGATGAGAAGTAGAATTCAAGGTATGGGAGATTCAATTATCATAGCAAAACTTTTGAAAATCACGTGAAGTGAAGCAAGAACCTCTATCTGATATGAAACGATCGGGTAACTCGAAAGCTTCTACGAAATTCTCAACTGATTTCAGAACGTTCTTTTACGACGTATCTTTTAGAGGATAGAGACGTACAAATCTTGTCATGTTATCAACGATGACAAGCAACTCTTTGCTTCTTTTGGAACTGGTTACGAAGGGGCCTAGATGATCAAGATGTACTGTTGAAAATGGTCTTTTTCCTGTCGGTATAGGATGGAGTAGGCCTTGTCTCTTTCCACCTGGAACCTTATTAACTAAGCATTCAAAGCACATAGAAATATGGCGGCGAACATATCTCTTCATAGAAGGAAACCAATATAGTTCCTTGATTTTCGACACTGTCTTGTCTACAGCAAAGTGTCCCATAAGGTCATGAAACTTTAAAACTATGCTTTTTCTCATACTCTTTGGTATGACGAATAAGAGTTTTTCTTTGTCTCCTTTGATGACACGAAATAGTCTATTTCCTTTCAAAACGTAATTCTGCACTTTTTGGTTTTCTTCTTTAGATCTGTCTTCGACTTCTTTCTTGAGAATTGTAATTAATTCCTTCAAAGCATCATCTGAATGCTGCATCATGTGAATACTTGATCTTCTACACTCAACGATAGGCAAACCTCTAAATTGTTTTCTATCAAAGAGCCTAGCGTATCTTAAGCGTTTTGAACTGGTGCTCTACTGATTGTATCAATGTGAGACATTTTAGTACCTGGCCTATGTCGGATTTCAAAATCATATACTTGAATGAAGAGACTCCAACGTGCAATCTGGGGGTTATTGGACTTTTTAGCATTCATATAAATCAAAGCTTGGCAGTCAGTCAGTATAGTAAAACTGATACCCAACAAAAACTGTCGAAGTCTACTGTCCATACTATAGCCATCAGCTCCAACTTACTGGAATGGTATTTTGACTCAGCTGCTGTTATCTTTTTGCTAACACAATAAGCCAAATGAAGTTTTCCGTCATCTCCATATTGTAACAACACGCCTGAAATGCCACCAGAGCTTGCATCTGTATGTACCTCCGTCCGGGCGTTGGGATTGTAGAATGCTAATGTTGGTTGTTTAGTCAGGTCTTCTTTCAATTTGTCAAATGCCGCTTGTTGTTCTTCATTCCACTGAAACACAACATCTTTGCGTGTAAGTCGTGTCAATGATTCAGCGTGCAAGGTATAATTCGGTATAAAACGTCTGAAGAAACTAGTTAAACCCAACTATTTTCTTACTTCATGTACGTTCTTTAGAATCAGGAACTGGGCAACAGCACTAACTTTTCTTCGTCCTGGTTGAATTCCATGTTTGTTAACCACAAAACCCAAGAATTCAATTATCTTTACCAAATTCGCATTTTGACAGTTTCAACGTTAAATGTGCAGATTTCAACCTTTCTAAAACATGCTTCATTTTCTCTATTATTTCCGTCCAAGTTTTTGCCGGTACAAGAATGTCATCTAAATAGCATAGTACTTCTTTATCTAACAATGGTCCCAATGCCAAGTGCATCATGCGCTGGAATACTGCTGGAGCATTGGTTAGTCCAAAAGTCATCCTTTCAAACTGTCCGGTTTCATCAGGTGTTATGAAGGCAGTCTTCTCTTTCGCAGATTTGCTTAATGGAATTTGTAAATATCCATGGGCCAAGTCCAATGTCGTAAATACATTACAGTTATTCAAAGTCTCAAACAGGTAATCAATTCTAGGTAATGGGTATTTGTCTTTAATCGTCTGTAAGTTTAACTTTCTGTAATCCACGATCAAACGATGGTATCCCGTTTTCTTCTTTACAACCATCACAGGACTTGCGTAAGAAGATCTAGTTTCGCTATCAACTCCATTTTCTTTCCATTCTTTCACAATGTCTTTAATTATGGCCTGTTCTTCTGCATTTGTCCTATAAGGACGCAAACAAACTGGCTTGCTACCTTCCATTTCCTTGATTTCCATCGTAATCAAATTCGTGCATCCAAGTTCACTAAGATTTGTTGCAACGCAATCTCTGTATTCATTCAAGACAGAAAGTAACTCTTGCTTCTGATCTACAGTACATTTTCATCAGTTTTTATATCTTCCAATGTAAGGGGTCTTTTAGAAGTCTCATCTTCTGATTTTGTTGGATCTTCAGCCAATGTAAAAATATTTTCTCTTACATTAATGTCACAATAACTGGATTTTAAACACTGTAGTCTTCATTTACCGGAATACCATCTTCACATGAATAGAACTCTACAGCTTCACATCTCCCGACGCATTGACCTTTCTTTAATATAAAATTTTCACTATGTACATTTGAAACGATACTGATTGGAACCCCTGCAATGCCTGGATCAAGGTCCCAAGTCTCACCCCACCATAGACGACCAACCCTTGGACTTGGAATATGGAGCAGGTCCACGAAGACTTCTACGCCTTCACGGACGGCTCGAAGATTGGCAATAGAGTCGGCTGCGCGTCACTCATCTAAAGAAACGATGAGCTGATTAAGACCATTCAAGCCTGACTTAATGACATGGCTTCAGTGTTTGAGGCAGAAGCAACCGCAATCCTGCTAACCATCAAGCACGCGATCTCCCACGATTACCAGAAATGCCACATCCACACAGACTCTAGGTCAGTACTCTTGGCGTTGGCTGGATGGCAAGACACAATACAAGATATACAAGAGATTGTCGAGATCTGCAAAGGACGAGAGAGACAATCCGCCTTGCACTGGATCAAGGCTCATATTGGTATCACCCAAAATGCAGCAGCAGACGTTGCAGCGAAGCAGGCCACCCAATTAGACAACATTGACATCACTGTTAAACTCAGCAAACAGCAGTTCCGGACACTTACCATCGAACACGAGACTTCAATGTGGCAGCACAGATGGGAGACCTCCAACAAATCCAGGAGACTCTTTGAACTCTTCCCGAAAGTTTCACCGAAAAGACTACAAGGGGACTTCTTCCTAAACCAGCTTCTTACCGGGCACGGAGTCTTCGGCACCTATCGCAACAGATTCCATGGGCAATCAGATAACTGTCCACATGACGGTGATGTACAAGATCCGGAAAACCTTCTCTTCCACTGTAGCCGCTACTCCAACATTCGGGAAAAAACCTTTCCCAAGAACTTCCACCAACTACACATCAAGCAGCTCCTCCCTCTTAAAGAATTCAGGAAAGGTGCCAAGGAAATTCTGCAGGCTGAACTCATCCTTCAGCTCACTGACTAACTTCCACCTCCTCCTTCCTTGTACATATGTTTTGTGCAGTATCTTTCTCAATTAAGGCCATTCGGCCCTCTTCCAGCCACAGTGAGTCCCAATAGAACCCCTTTTGTCCCTTCGGTTTGGACAGTCCACAAGAGCTCTACTCACACGCCCTGGCCAAGTGCTGAGCCTGGGTTCCCTCCATGATTACTGTCCGACGACGTTCTCCACCGTATACCTTCGGGTGGGACGGTGCTCTTTGGTAATGTTATTACCAAAGTTATTATGTACATTTGAAATAGGTACTATTAACCTTCCTTCCTTCATTTCTAATAAGCAGTCAACATTTTGTCTGTGTCTCATCAACAAAAAACCTTCCTTCTGCTCATCCGACTTGCATTGAAAGAAATAACCGTATTCCTTTCTAACACTGTTTCTTCCACAGCTTTCAAAGAAACTTTTGTTTTATTTAGATTGATTTATAGTTTACTGAATGGTGCTTCATCAATGTGCAGCTCATTTCCTACCCTAGCATAAACAATATGAGGCTAATCTAACCACGTCCTCCCAACCAATAAATCTACTGGCAGAGACTCATCATTAACTAAAAGAATGGTGGTTTCTTTACCTAAAACATCGTCGATTTCAATATCCACTATTGCCTTTCCAAGTGCTTTACTTGCTGGTTTAATCTGATTTCCAAATCCATAAATGTCAGTTACTTCGGGAATAATAACTATACCCAACTTATCAGCAACTGACTTCTTCATTAAATAGCAAGAACTTTCAGTATCAATAATCGAATCTACTAAATTTTCTTTATTAGTTTTTGCCTTCTTAATGTAGAGTAATGCGTTTGAGCTGTTTGATGTTTTAGATATCAAATTCGTAACGGCTCTCTCAGAATCCTTTTTCTTTTCACGGCATTCCTTAGAAATGTGTCCATAGTAGTTACAATTGAAACATTTCGGTTCACCCTTCTCATTACAAATTGGCTTGCGGAAACCCGATGCACTATTGTTTTCATTTGTTTCTACTTGTTAAACTTGGTTTTTAAATTTATTGTTATTAAAGTTACCTGGACGTTGATAACGAGAATTATTTGGACTCTTATTCAAGTTGTTTGCGTTCAAAAACTTGAGATTTCGTTCTATTATTTCGCAGCGTTTCATATTCATCTAGCTTATCAGCGAGTTCTTTTGGCGTCAAAAATTTCGCCCATTCGTCGATGATATGTTCTTTCAATTCAGCCGGAACTCGGCGTTTCACCTGATCCGTAATCATCAAGTCCTTCAGACCTTGAAAATCCTTAATTCCTAATCCTGAAATCCATTCTTCAAAATAGCTCTGTAATTCAAAGGTGTAGTCACTCTAAGTACTATTTGTGCTTTGATGAAAAATAAACTTTTGATTAAATTTCTCCGGACTGAGTTTAAAATGTTTCAACAACAATTTCTTAATATGCTCGTAATCATTAGCTTTTTCTTCAGGTTCCCTAGCAATTATTTATGAGATTTCGTATGGTAATAATCTCAATAGATGATATACCCACTCTTCTTCAGGTATTTTAGCCCTTCGTGCTTGGCGCTCAAATAGAACCAAATATAAGCTTATTTCCGATTCCTTAAGATCAAATTTGCGAATTAGCTACTGCAAATCATTGTTCGGTTTAACCCAAACCACTTCCTGGTCTACGTTACTTTCGTTGTTTATTTCACGGCTATTAGCAATGCGTAATTTTTCCAATTCGTAAGCTCTCTCTTTTTCTATGCGTTCCGTTTCGATTCGTAGCATTTCCAATCGCTCTTGTCTTTCGATTTCAAGTCGTACTTTTTCTTCTTGCTTTCGTTCTTTTTCTTCTTCAACTAACATATTCAGCATTATTTTAGCAAATTCTTCATCATAATTTGGCGACTTTTCAATCAACTGCCTTAAACAAGCGTTTTTCATACTACTATCAATAGTTTCGCCTAATTCCGTCGCCAATTCTAACAAACAAGCTTTCTTATAATTTCCTAAATAAGCCATACTTATTTTTTGAAAAAACGTAAACGCGATCGAGTAAGTTAAGCTATTTTATATCTTTATATAAAATTCGTACCTGTCCGCCGTATCGTTGCTATCCGTTATTTCGAATTGCGTTTTATTTAAAAAAAAAAAAAAAAAAAAAAAACATCAGTTTACGTACTTTCGTTATCGTGGGTAGCGTATATGGATCTTCAAATCTCACTTCTGATTTGTTGGCTTCTC
>JAJQOW010002738.1:0-13191 GCA_037975125.1 Latrodectus hesperus
CCAACCATATGATAACATATATATGTATATATATATATATATATATATATATATATATATATATATATATATATATATATATATATATATAACAAAGCAGTGTAGGCAAACTCCGGTTTGCCTACAGAATAGTTAGAATGTTAACGGGTCTGGAATATTCATTTATTATTAAAAACCTCATAATTTTGAACCAGGGTCAAATAATGAAATCGACACCTCAGCTGGCAAGCTTTTCTTCCCATTCACTTCATGTCAGTGTAAAGAATGAAGACACAGATTAATATGGGCATCTACAGAACTTACGGACCTTCAGCAATCCAGGCAGGCAGAATATGGTCACCCTCCCAGTCGCTGCCTACAGTAAATGACGCTTCACTTGGGTGATCTTTTAAGAAGAAGTGATTAAGTATATAAAGAAATTAAAAAAATATTTAAAACTGAGGAATTGAATTTGAATTTGATTACGTGCTTCCTCCCTCGGCTTGCACATCTCTCACTGTGAGTTCTTGGTAGTGTTCCGAGTTTCTTCCTTCAGAAGTGAGAATTGGTTCCCTGGAACTAGGGGGTACGTGTACCTTCCTGGGGCTTGAGCAGCCACCAGGCGCGTCGGCAAGTGGTGGATAGCCGAATGTCCTGTAGGAATGACAGGATAGCCTTGAATATAGAATCAGAGGCCGCGAACCAGCTCCCGTAAACCCAGGTGTTATGCGATCCGTGCCTAGGGCTAATTGGCACCGCGGTATTGGTGTCTTAACGGAGCCTCTAGTGGCCTGGCGAACTTCTAGAGTAATTTACCTTGCCCAGTAACTCAGGCAATGCTGGGTGGACTTGTATTACCTGAGCTTTTTATTTGTTATCTTGTGGCTGAAAAGACACAAGAAATAACAAACCTTTCTGCATTTGCAGGTGAAGCCTCTAAAGTAGACCTTGCTGAAAAAGACAAGGGAACTCAGAGGCAACCTTGTAAAGGGGCAGCAATGAATCCTTCACTTGAGGTAGAAATGACCTCCAAACCATCTTCTTCTGGTGAAAGTCAGGAAGCTATTCCTAGCATGACTGACTTTCTGACCAGATGGGACTGTTTCAGCAAGACCCTATCTGCTGGAAATGTCATATGCAAGAGGAAATGGCAGAGCATGTCATTTACGAATGTGAGGCTTTTGCCCTCCCTAGATTAACTTCTTTAGGATTCATCCATACTAGAGAGTTACACCTAGACTCCTTTAAAGGGGTTCGGACTTTATTAATAAAGTGGGTGACCCGAGCAATTGGAACTAGGAAACATTGGGTTTGGAGTTAATGGTACAAAATGCTGATAAAAGCAGAGGTGCCCAATGACATACAAACCCAATTTTAAGAAGAAGAAGAAGAGAATTGGTTCACTATATGTGAAAAGTTCTCGAAGAAGGCGATTTGTGCAGTGGATATTAAATGGTTTACAATGGCTTTGAGGTGTTAGGCAGTCCCAACGCTTTGTCAAAAAATTAAATTCAATGAAAAATATTAAATCATATTTCTTTACACAGAAAAATGGATTTTGTAAGAGATTTTTGAAACTGTGTGTAAAAACGATTTTACTGAAAAAGAGATTTAAAAAGTATACTGTGTCTTTAAAAAGAATAAATTATGAAAAGAATATGCAAACTAACTTTAGATTTTTTTTTAAACTGTGGAAAAAAATGAGTTAACCAAAATTAGAATTTTCTCCTTACCTTCGTAAATTAAGATTTTCAAAATACTGACAGAGGAAATAAATAATCCGTGAGACAATCAGAAATTTAGAATAGCAGATCTGCAAATTATGCGAAACTTCTGTGAGCATACAAAACAGGAAATTTTCAAAACATTAAAATTCAATTGATTGGATATTCTATGTTCAGCATCCAATTCATTTCATCATAAAAAAACTTTTTTTTTCTAGACAGCGTATTATATTTTCATTGCACAGAAAAAAAAAACACTGAAAATTTTCAAGTACCCTACATAAGATTATTTTATTACTACCATCCTGTAAAACTGAATTGATTGTGATGCAGTACGGTGTTCCTTCGGCAGAACACAGTTTCAAACTTTATTGGGAAGGCATTGTGCTTGTCCCATCCTACCCTATTCGGTGGATACAGTGTCATTATGTCTCTTGTCTATTAATCGACATTCTCTTAATTCAAGGGTTCTCTTCAAAGAAACGGTTTTCTTCACGTTTTTTTTCTGTAATTTTGCAGCATGTAACACATTTTTGATCCTAATAATTACAAATAAAGATAACAGTTTCATTAAGAAATGAAAAGAAGAGATTCACTAAGTTTTATCATTTTTGGACATGCTTAATTTCACAAATAAGACACAGATTTTAGAAACACATGTTCTTTCTGAAATGTTATTTATATTTGTTAATTATGCATAAAAATTCAATTTTAATTAGTATTGTTGTTGTGTTTGATAAAATGTTTTTAATGTTTTCTTTGAAGTTAGATATTTCTGTATTGTTACAATAAATCTAGGCCAAAACATATAAATATGCAGCTCATTAAACATCTACTCTGATTCATATGCAATTATAATTTTTTTACTATTATAGTGCTTTTCGATATTTTATGTTAGGTGTGAAATTAACCGATCACTAATTTATTTTGCAATAATTCATCTATATCTAGTTTTCTTTAAATTTTTAACCTATTTCTAAAGCAAGAACTGATAAGAGCGGAAAACAAGTAATATACAATAGATATTATTATATAATAATTATATTTCTAAATATTTGAATTAAAGCAGGAAATAGTTTTTTAAACATCCATCAAATACAAAAAAATTACGTTAAGCTTTGGGAATCACACTACTTTAATGCCAGAATCGTCTTGTTTAGGATAACGAATGAAGTGGCCAGTATTCTAATATTGTGAGAGTTCCTTGGCAATGTTGCTTTTGACACAACGGCCTTTTCTCTTTCTTTTGAGAAGCTATTATTCGAGACATTAAGAAATTCTGATATTGCTGCTGCAGAAAGTTGAAAAAGACTTTTAAAAAATGAGAACAAGATTCCTCTTCGTGTATGAAGGCAATCATTGACTAAACATATTTATTCACAGCTACAGGTATCAAAAAGTTTGTTGTGACAATTTCATTGAGTTTGTTACAGTTCTGTGACACTAGAGGTACTTCTCCATTTGGCCTTTTGATTTATGTTGGTGAGCATAGCTGCGTATCGGCAAAGATTTGACGTAGGCTGAAAACAAACGTATTTGACTTTTCTTATACGAGACTTTTTAAATCCGATTGTTTACAAATTACAAATTTCATTATCGTTTCATCGGAAAGAATATCGTAAAACAAAGAATGCTATATAGGTATTAAATCCCAAAAATTGGTTAAATGAAATGGATTAAGATGAAACGTGTCAGAAAATCGTATTAAACAAGCTCACGGTTAGCAAGAAATAACACTATTTAGTAATTATATTTGATATGTACTTTTTTTAAATGTGACATCGTTGAATTTATATAATGTTACTATTAAATTATTAAAAACTTAATCGAATATATTTATCCCATAGTTCTGCATGAAGCATTACCTAGGACAAGTGGCAAAGTTAAAAAAATTCAGTCATCTTCGAGGATTTTGACAGTCATTTGCGGTTCTTGCTGGGTAAGTTGGAACTGAAAATAAACAAATTTACATTGGATGTACAGTGTCAGCCGTGTTCTAAGTTAGTTAACTATTAGAGACGTTCCTAATCATGTTCACTTCTTATATCCTTTACGTATCCACAGATTTTACTTATTAAATGTTCAGGCTAAAATGAACATTGCGTTCACAGTTCGCCTAGATGAAAAAAATAGCTAAAGCTGGTAAAATTTAGTATCCAGTAATAAGGAATGTTTACTTGATACTTACAAGAAGTAAATAAGGAATGTTTACAGATATAAGTTAACCGTGATGACCATTTTAAAATTCTTTTAATTAATGATACATGTAAAAGAACTGTTGCACAACAACAAATTATTGCCATTACTAAATTGTGAATACAATAAATCTCATTATTATTTTCTTCGAAGTGGGTACCCTGTGGTTTCATTCGCGTTAATTTAGTTTTCCTTTCCTGAAGGATTTTCAGGAAAAATTCATTGGTGTGATCGATGTACATATATATGAAATACTTTCAACCCCAACATAACTTCCGAGGTTGATGAATCTTCACATTAGATGAATGAATGTTCATATTAGTGGGATTTATTTTAATTATTTGTTGGTTGTTTTGCTGAAACTAAATTTTCTGCATATTATAATTGTCACCAAGTTTTACCTAGTAAGTGAATAAAGCAAAGTGAAAAAAAAAATTTTTTTTTCATTCTTTTTTTAATTTAATTTTATATAGTAACAATAAGCTATCATAGTCCGGACTAATGACACATGCTCACAGGCCGTACCTGGGAAACACAGTAATTTTGCATGTTATGAGAGTTTAAAAATGAGCGTGGTTATAAGTTTGCATTCATTATAATACAAATTATAATATAAGATTCAAGAAAATATTTAAGAAAAATACTTCTGCATAAGTAGATATAAATAGAAATCTCTGAAAAAATTGTTGCTTTGAAGGAGACTATATTATTATAATAGAACATTTATTTGCATGTTAAGAAAGTTTATAAAATGGGCGTGGTCTTCTAATTATGAAATATTTTTTTTACAAGTAGTAACTTTGAAAATCAACTTAATAGGAGCTTAAATATAATATTCAAAATTCATACCATCTAGAAATATATATATATCATTAGAAATTAATAGTAATTCAAATATACTGTCCTCGTTTAACATGTTTACGTTTTCGAGCAGGCATGGGAAAAAGGCGGGGTAAATATCGTTTACTTTATTAATACACTTATAGTTTGTAAAAAATTAACAAAATGGCAAAATATTTTTGCGTAATATCTAACATCATTTTACATTCTATCTTTACTTGAGATATTTCGCTCTGGAAACACTCTAATTAGTAGATCGTCATGTAGATGTGAAAACGTTTAAGTTGCATAGCAAATTTTAAGCTTAATGCCGCTACGGATTATATACAGGAAAATACGGTAATATTTCTTTGAATACAAAATTAAACTGTATCTAAGTGAAGTTGTAATTAAAATGGGTCAAGTTTAATATATTTTTCTGTCTCTGTAGGATGCAATTTTTTGAACTGGTAATAATTCTACAGTTAACAAAAACTGTTCCAAATAAATTAAAGATGTACATTGTGGCTTTTCATTAATTTATATCTAAATTCTAAAATTTGATAAATTTGTTTTCAATGTTTTGTGGGATAGTTTCAGAGTTCTATTTTAAATAAAAAGAAGTCTCTCACCATTAATTATACTTTCATTAACAAGAAATGTTTAAGATTAATAAAATTATATATAGAAAGTTATTTTATGAATCTCTTGAAGGTCTACTTGTACAATCATAATAATCAGCTATCAAAATAATTTACAATTTTAAAATTAACGCATATTCAACAACATAGAAAGAAGTTTAATAGTAAAGTTTTGAACGACCAAGGGGCGTGGCACATACTTCAAACTTCGAAACTAGGCGGATCCGCTAATACTCTGATATTATCATATTTTAGAGATGGTCAATGAAATGAAGTTAGGTCTAGTGGTTGATAGGTGTGTTGTTGTTGTTGTTACCAATCCCAGTTGGTGTAGCGGTCTCCATAAAACCAAAAATCTCCAAAAAGTCTAAAAACAGTAACGGGTCCTTCAAAATCTCTCGAGCAGTAAAATTTTGGCACTCCAGAGTATGGGGTTGATAGGTGTCTAACCGTTAGGCCATTTGCCCCATTATTTTAACAAAATTGCATTCACACCTAAATAAATCTTTAAAGCACACAATTCTTAAAAATTAAATAAATTCAAACTAAATAATAACTTAGAAATGAGAAGTGTATTGAATATCATTTATTTAATTCCTACCAGTAAAATATTTATTGAAATTATAACAATTGTATTAAATTAATTATGTATATGCAAGGTTGATCGATACAATAGTGTAAAAAAGAGCTGAAACATGCTTGTTTTAGTTCTTAGTATGATATTAAAAAAAAGTTTATTCAATCGACCTCCTAATAATGTTCAGGTGTGTTATAGCAATCGAAAGCTAGTGTCTCGAGACCGAGCCCGGAGCCCTGGATTCCAAAAGATTTTGTCTATGATTCAGTGACTTGGCGATGTAAAGAAAGCGATAAATTTGTCGGCGTGAATATTACCCGCTCTGCCGGTTTCTCCCCTTATATTTTATCCCTTATACTACCGGTTTCACCCCTTATACTACGTGCGCTGGAGAGCTGCACATTTCACATCATCTGTGTAACAGTAAATTGTGTCTCCCCTGAAATTTGCATTATTTTCTATCCACTGTTTCTTGATGTTGCATTTTAAATGTTGGCCAGTGTATTTTAATTGATTTATTCATCCTGTGTTCAGAATTCCGAGATGAAACATTTATCTTAAGTTATTCAGTAGTAATCTTGCTTTAAGTCTTATACCATTCCATTCTCAGTTCAACTCTATAGATAATACAAAAAGCAGAATAAATATTTTATTTATATAAATTGTTTAAAAAAGATATAATACTTACTATGCTTGACAATACACAAATAAATGAAAAATGTTTCGTTTCTTAACATCCTGATTATTTTCTTTTGGCAGCTGAGTGGCATATTCATCTTCACTATTTCCGAACTGGTTCACACTGATCCCACGTCTGAGGAGCGCATACATGCAATTGTATCTGTGCTGAGTTTGTCGGGAATGATGATGTTCATGACTGGTGTGTACGGCTACTGGGGAGCCTTACACCTTCAGCATCATCTGATTCATTCAGTAAGCTCTAAATGGATTATTTCATTATAAATATACACTACTGGCAATTAAAATTGCTACACCAAGAAGGAATGCAAATAACAGAACGATATTTATTGGACACATTCATTAGAGTGGAAAGAACAAGTGATTAAATTTGCAGGAAATTAGGATCTATAAATCTTGAGAAGTCAGTACCCAGAGCAGCCACCTCTGGCTGCAATAACAGCATTTATCCGCCTAGGCATGGAGTCAAACAGAGATTGTATGGCATGTACGAGGATTTCAGTCCATGTAGCTTTAACACTATGTCACAGTTCATCGACAGTAGTGGATGGTGAGTGATGGCGTGCCAATCGCTCGGCAACCATTGACCACACGTTCTCAATTGGTGACAGATCTGGAGAACGTGCTGGCCAGTGTAACACTCGAACCTGTTCTGTACCAAGGAAATTCAGAACAGTACGGGCAACATGAGGTCGTGTATTATCCTGTTGAAACAAAGCATTAGGGAGGCCTCGAAGATAGGACAGAGCCACGGGCCTTAACACATCGGAAATGTAACGGTTGCTGTTCAAAGTGCCGGTAATGCGAACAAGAGGTGATCGAGACGTGTATCCAATGGCACCCCATACCATCACTCCAGCAGATGGGCCAGTATGGCGATGTCCAATGCAAGCTGGCAATGCGCGTTCTCCACGATGCCTCCAAGCACGGATGCGGCCATCATGGTCCTGTATACAGAACCGAGATTCATCTGTAAAGATGACGTGATGCCATTCCCGCGTCCAGGTTCGTCTCTGATCACACCATTGAAGGCGCTCCTGTCTGTGACGCAGCGTCAATGGTAGCCGAAGCCATAGTCACCGTGCAAACAATCCATGCTACTGCAAACGTCGTCGAACTGTTCGAGCAGAAACTTGTTGCCTTGCAAATGACTCCATTTCTCGACTCAGGGTTCGTGACGTGGCTGTGCGATCCCTTGTGACCATACGGATAAGATGTCTCTTTTCTTTGCTTTTAGTGATGGGGGGTCGCTGAGATCCTGCATGACGTTCCGTATGATTTTCCTGAACCCATCGATTCCATATTCTGCTGACAGTCATGGGGTCTCGACCGATGCGAGCAGCAATATTGCGGTACGATAAACCGCAATGCCGGTAGGCTATAATCCTTCTTCGATCAAAGTCAGACACGTGCTGATAGACATTTCTTCTTCTTACACGAGATATTACAACAACTTTCTTTGCCAAAAACAACGTTGAAACGGAAATTGAGTTTGAGAAAACTGCTGTCAAATCTCTGGTTTTATACACATTGTAGATGTCGCTACTGTCGCCTGCTTTGTATGAATGCGCTGAAAATCTAATCATTTGCATATCACAGCAAGTTCTACCTGTCATGCAAATTTCACGTGTGTGGTGTGCCGCTTTCCTGGTGTAGCAATTTTAATGGCCAGTAGTGTATATATATATATATATATATATATATATATATATATATATATATATATATATATATATATATATATATATATATATATATATATATATATATATATATATATATATACACACTACTGGCTATTAAAATTGCTACACCAGGAAAGCGGCATACATATATATCTATATATATATATATTGACAATATTCACAATTCCAGAAACATGATTATTTTAAATTGAAAAATTGAGTGAATCTTAATTTAAAAGTCTCCCAAATTCTACAAATCATTTACAAACAATATAAAGTCTGTTGGTGCTTCTTATGTCATATAAAATTTAAACAGTAAAATGAAAAATCAATTATTATTACAACATTTTTTAATCTCTACCTTTTAGAATTAAACACTTCGTTTGCTTATAGACGGTGGCAAAGTCTCCGTCTATTAATGAAAGTGATAGTTATCAGCGCCTGAGTCTTTCATCAGTAGTTGCAGCTTTTACAAGTTCAGAAGACGTTCTTTAGCAGAAGTATATCTTGTTTTGGTATTGTCTCTTACAGTGCCCCACAAACTTTTAACAAAATTTGCTTCCAATTGCGAAGCTAAGTAATTGAATCTTGTGTCATCGGCAGTTATTCTACAAATGGAAAACTTGGCTTCCACTTGGTAAAACCCTATTTCTGGTTTTTCAGCTCAAATAGGGTATATTTTACGCTTACCTGAATTATTTCATCTTTTATCTCTGATTCTCCAGATTCTGTCATCTTTATTTATAATTATGAGTCACCAAGTATTAAACTGCTCTTTATGTTCTTTCATACATAAAATTTAAGCAGCAAAAGCAAGAATCAATTTTCGTACAGTGCCAATTTTCTTTTCTTTTTTTAACACTACCTTTTACTACAGAAGACTTTGTTTACATGCGAAAAGAAAATCCCCAACTAGTAGTGACTGAAGTTATAGTTATTAATACTTGCTATTTTGATCAATAGGTGTCACTACCAAAATATCTTGGCAGCTGAAGTGTGACTATGTAGCCTACAAGTCAATATACACGAAACATTTTATAATATTTTTATTTGTTTATTCAATTGTTCGACCTACGTCTTTGTCTCCCTATTTTCCGCGGGCTTGAAACTCGCTTACAGGGCCGATTGGCTAGTTGTTTTGAGTCAAGGTCAAAGGATCTGAGTTTGCACGCTCTTTTACGTAACACCAGTGCATGTGCACTGCAACCACGTCTATTTTGCGTATCTTAGGCAGTCCGCAAATTCGTAGATGATCGCATGAGACTTGTCTCGCGAGAATCGCATCAGACCAAATGACGTCACTGATGTCTTAGTTATGTCAAAAAAGGGGTGGAGCGCGAGACGATTCTTGATTTCCAGCAGGTTCGAAATATCTAGCAACTTTCCACGAGACAGCGCTCTCATTGGTTTAAAATTCCATGACGTCAGATACAACGTTTTAGCTACGTCACACTAAGACATCGAGGAGATCGCATTTGTCTACTATAAAACGGCGTCTCAATCGGATTGTCTACCGAGTTTGCGGCCTGCATTAGTTGCCGATCGGTAAGACGACGGATCTTCGATTGAGTTACATATATAACTTTCGGTCGCGATGCAATTAAAATTGCCACGGTGTTATTTTAGTTGTTAATAAGTTTTGTTTACTTATTCATTTCTTTGTAACGCGTTTTTGACTGCCTATTTCTGAGGACTTAAAACCTACCTAACACAACCAGTCATCAGGTAAATTGGAACCACTAATCTAATGTTTTAATTTTCCCGCACGTTTGTATATTTCAAATGATTCGAAATCTACTTTGACGTTTATATTTTAGTCTGATTAAATTTCATTTGTAAAAAAACGGCTGACAAACGAAGGGCCAAAAGTGTAATTCGTGCATTAATTGTTCGATTGATAACCGTAGAGAAACCCTTTTCTAAATTAGAGAAAATTTCATTTTAAGATATTAATGGCTTAAGAATTTTTCTTCACTTAGAGAGCTCTTTCATATATTTAATATTTAAAAAGATATGCAAATCATATTTTATACATTAATATTTTGTGTAACTTCGTTGTAGAACACAGAATCTTCAAGCATCTAACCTTATTTATCAAGCATAAATTTAAATTTTTTTCATTTAGTTTTCACCTTTTAAGAAATTTATTATATTCAACTTTTATTTATACAAATTTTCAAAACGTTCGTTCTTAGTGAATAGCTTTGAGGCTTATAATGTGCCTAATAATACAAATGTAGTTCATGCATGTGTGATTCATCTTGTCAATATTTGCAGACATACTTAAGTACTTACATTTCGGCTGAATTGCACTTTATGTAATCGGACACTGCTTTGAAAGCAATCATTTACAAGCTATTTGATTTTTTTAAGCAATTTTATCTGACTGTGGCAAGGAAATGCTTATTTGGAGCTTTTAAGATCTTTTCAATACAAATAATCCCCTCTAACTCGGAAAATTGTGTTTGCAATTAAAATGGCTTGATTAAAGAATACGATTGACCTAGTGCGATTTCACTTTAAGCCTTATGTTCCTTTGGATGCTATTGTAGGTTAGTTCCTTAGGTTCCTTTGGATCCTTTGGATTCGATAACTCTTTTAAAACGATGTCACACATTTTAATTGTCACATCTTGTCCCGTATTTGGACTTTGCACCACAAAACCTAACAGACCAATCGCAAAGTTTTTAAAAATTTTCGTAAATTTATCTACTTTATTTTATATGAATTAGAAAATTAAGTTTACATATAGAATAAATGGCAAAGTTGTTTGACAAACATACGATAAAATTAATATTATAAGAAATATGAGAAACTTATTTTCTTTTAACTTAAATATTTAATGTAAATATATGTTCTTTTATGGTTAATATAATATTTATCATAAATTTTTGAGACTTAATTTTCATTTAATTCAAATGAAGTAATTTTTCATTTATAAAGCATAAAAAAGGGCGAGCTAAAAAGATTTCTTAAATTAAAAGAAAAAACTATTGCCTCTTCACTAGATTTTGACAACTCATGGTCTATTGTAGGTATTTTTAAATACACGACATTTTGGAAAGAATTTTTCTTATATAGTAGACCGTATTCACGTGTCTAAAGAGGAACCTGGAAAATTTCTAAATACTCCAATAAATGTAAAAGGAACAAAGATCCATCTCATGTGGTTCAGTATTGGCTGGTATCGAACCTATTGCTTTAAATAGTTCTTTTGTAGTGAGTTTTTAAGGGGAAAAATACAGCTTTAGGTATCAAAAAATGTATCACATTTTTGACCAGGCTTTTAAATGAAAGATAATATCCATAGAAAAGAAGAAGAATATTTCCTATGGCATAAACAAGTTGAATTAACATACTATATTTTGAATATTTGAAACTTTCGAATCTAGAAATAATGAAAAAAATTTTTTTTACTTATATTTTTAAGCATATTAAAAGTATAACTCTTAAAATATTTTTCTGGCATTATAAAGGAATTTATCCTACTTTCTTACAACTGAGTTGGTAACCGAATAATTCCAGCCTTTGGTTCAACAGCTTATTGGTTCGACACTTATGACGAATTTGCATGGTAATAATGGTTCGAAATCGTATTCAAACTATAGGATCAAGTCAAATTATCCTTTTAGTGCAAAAAATGACCATTAAGAGCTAAATGAAACTAAACCATAACTTTTTGGATCAGTAAATCAAGGCGAAACAGGTTTTAGCTTAAACGATTTTAAAGCATTGTGCTGAAATGCTTAGTATTGATAAATAATCCTTTTTTGGTTGGACCAAAAAAAAAGATGCCGTGAAGCAGTACAGCCAGTGGAGTGTCATTAACCTAGGACCAATCTGGAATAAAAAATAATTGGTCTCTTTTGGAAAACTTAAAATCTAATTTTATTAAAATTATTTTTTAGCTTGTATTAAAGAAAATAGTTAAAATTTTCCTGGCATTTTTGGATACTTTGCAATTTTAATGGCAGGTGGGTTGGCTTCTATAGAGTGAGATTAGATAGGAGTTAGATATGAAAATTGATTATAAGATAAATTACTGTGTTGCAGTACATTCACAAGATTTTTACATGCCTATAGTCACACAGATAATTGCTTAAAGATAGTTTCTTGCAAAGTATATGCAACGCAATTTTCTCTTATCAGATTATTTTAATATTTTACTTATTTGTTGTTCTCCAGTTTTCATCTTGTCAAATGCTACGTGAATTGCTTTTAAAGTTTTATGTGACTTCATTTGTCCTTATGCTTTTTTGCTTTCAAGAATTTATTAGTTAGAGGAAGGTTAATCATATTTGCATACGTATTTTATTTGTTTCAATTCACTAGGCAGCATTGATACAACTCAGTGGAAAGGATGGTTCTTGCAATCAGAAGGTAGTGAGGTCTTTACAGATCGTCATACTTGCTAATGACGCCATATAAAATTCTCTTTCATCTAAAATGGGTGTGAAAAGTCCACCCTCTTTCGGCAACCCTAGGTGCTTTATTAAAAAAAGAGATTGTAACTGCTCAGTTCTTCTGACTCAATGATGAATCGTTTGGGCATTGAGATAAATAAAAATACTCCTAAAAATTAAAGTACAAATTTTTTATGTAATTACGTACTGAAGATATGAAAAATACCCATGATTTAAAGCTTAGAAATAAAAGCAAACTTTTTATGCTGAAATCATGACATTTAGAAAAGAGATAAGAGTAGAAGTCATGGAACCCTTTCAGCAACAACAGTTAGCGTTTCGCTCAAACTGTTGTCTTTCTATCAGAATGCTTCTCTGTATCAAGCCCAGATTATCAGTTAGATGGAAGCCGTCAGATAGGTGTCGTTGTAATGTAGATGCAAGTATCCCAGTACTTAATCAATAAGA
>JAJQOW010002739.1:0-13188 GCA_037975125.1 Latrodectus hesperus
AAGTCCCCATTACATTAGAGTTGCCGATATTTCTGTTTGAGCAACTCCTGTAGACTTAATATTACGTGACGTCACATCTAAAAATTTGAGCAACTCATTCTATTCGTCCAATGAATGCTTGAGATTTCTTTCAGGTTTGCTGTAAGAAAATAACTGTTTTACTAGATTTAATAATAGATCGCTTTTCTGGATACAATTTTTAAGGTTGTGCCATATTTTAACTCGTAGATTCCAGATTTCATGATAAATTCTTATTTGGGAATTTTGTTTATAGCCAAGTTTTTAAAATGCAAATTAATTCATATAGACATCTAAAATGGATTTTCTTTGTTTTATTTGAATCAATTTCACTCTTTAATTTTGATATTTTTTATGTCATTTTCTCAAAAATATTTTGGTGAAATATAGCAATTTGCCATGCCATGGCATTATTTCATCATCTGACAGGATACGATTATCTGAATGAATTTACAGATTAAATATTAACACAGTTTTAAAGTAAATCTATTTGAAAGTATATATCAAAATTAAAAATGTCAGCAAAATACAAAAAAAGAATACATCTTTTATAAAAATGTTATTTTTTACAATTTTTAGGTTTCAAATTTTATAAAATTTAAATCAAGTTATTTAAAAATAATATGAAGTAACAAATATACGATGTTTTGATAGTACTAAATTTTGATATTTTCTTCATTATATTCGATAATAAAGTTTTAAATTTTGCATGACATTTTTATTGAATAAAAATATATCCTATTAAGAATATCTGCATAATTATTTGGAAGTACTTTCAAATTATTTAAGCAAAATAATTTAAATTATAAAATATTCGTTAAAATGTAATCAAGTTTTTGAGAATTTAAATTCTTTTATATTGAAATTAATATGCCCTTTCTAAATCTAAATTTGTTTTTTAAAAATTGACAATTTCAAGATTATTCGATAACACTGAATTATTACAACATCAATGAAAATAAACAACTATTTCTTGTACTATTCCCTCTTGGCGAAAATAAGACAAAACTTGAACAGTTTTTAAAATCATTGGTGATATGAATTACCCGAGTTGCTGCTGCATGCACAAAATAGTTGCTGGTTTTCGGCAACTTATAATGCCAATAACTTTGATGATGAAATTTGGTGAAAACAAAATAATCTACAAATTTCAATTGCGCAGCTGTTAAAAAAAATCTGCAATATTATTGGACGAATAGAACGAATTGCTGAAATTTGAGCTGTGACGTCACGTAATGTTAAGTCTACGGGAGTTGCTCAAACTGAAATATTGGCAACTCTAATGTAATAGGGGCTTTAGACTCTATGAGTCTTATAATATTATTTATTTCATTTTATATATAATCAGCCTATTAAAAAAAACAGCCGTATGTGAAACCAATGAAAGAAAATTTTTATTTTATTTATGATGGCAGACAACTGTAGTCGGCATAACAAACATGAACACAGATAACAGAACCGAAACCACAGTTAGTCTATCATTCGCGCCCACCTTGTGCCGAACTCTCCAGTATCTCTCTCCCAAGTGTTCAGTGCAAGACAAGGACTCGTTCATGTCCTCTCGTACAATTGACAGTGCTTTTATAAGATATATATATATGTGTGTGTGTGTGTGTGTTTAGAGAGATAATCATGGCTAGTAGCGAGGCGAAAAAATGTCCTCAAAATGCTTCAGAATGTTGGCCAAAAGGGAATATTTGTGATTTCATCGACCCTTTTATTTGCCTCTTTTATGTTTTTCCAAAAATCTTCTCTAACAGATTTGGAGAGAAAAAATTAAAATAGCACAAAGAAAAAAAAAAGACATGCGTACCTCCATAAGTATATAAGATAGCATTTCTACAATAGTTGGCCATAGACCCTGGAATGTCAAGGACATCGAACCGTAGAACAAGCGTTCTGTTGTCTCTTCCGTCTCCAGCCACTCGCCACTTGCAGTCCACCCAAGTGTTCTGGGGGAAAGTGAGGTTGGGAGTCGCAATCTCTCCACTGGGCAGCGGCAGCAGGCCTCCACACACTGTGCCAACAATGCAAACTATTACCATAATGTGATGTGGCAAAATGTTTCTAAAATATTATAGAGTCTAATACCAGCAGTTCAAGAAACTGAGAATTTTTCAAACGCTGAAAACTTCTCAGCCACAAACGACGGGTATTATGACTATTAAAATGATTTATGGTGCATTTTCTTAATTTAGCGTATATTTTGGCACAGATTTAACCATTTTGCTAGCAACCTAATTTTTTATTTCATCATAAACGTAGATAGCGCTAAAATTAATCTATAACTATCCTATAAATTCTTGGTTGGATAACTGAAGGGAATTTTAAGAGTTCGAATATTTTATAACTGCATTTGTTATGTTTTTTAATAATTAGATTTAATTTATCTATTCACTAAGAAAAATTTAAGTAACAGTTACGTATAAGTTTGGAGATTTTTTAATGACGCTGAGAAGGATTATAGGTCATCTATGGCATTCTTCAAATAATATGAAAGTTGCGATTTTCTAATTATATCTAAAGACGATTTTTTTGCTAAAAAACCAGAAGATGTCGAATTTACATTAAATATTCTTTTTTTAAAAAAAATAATCCCAATATTTCATATAAATAACTATATAGTTTTGTCATTATTCGGATTTAATTTACTTATTTAGAAAAGAACTATGACTTGCGTCAGCTAGGTGACTTTCCCTTAATCACCATAGAATTCAAAAATGAACCATAAGGAATCTGTGGCACCTGGGCCACTTCTCGAACTATATGAATTTTACAATTTTCCGAATTTTTCTAACAACGTATTTTTTGCTTATAAAAGTAAAGTTAAAAGTTCTATATTAAAGTGGATTATTAAAGACACCACATTAATTTTACCAACCACATAGTTTAGTTATTATTTATTAATTTATTTCAAGCAGAGAGACTTCATTATTGAAATTGGATTTGTTATTATTTATTAAAGAAATAACATAAAAGATGAAATCTTTTATGAGTTAATTTCATTGAGATCGCTTTTTATTGAGTAGATCGATGTCAATATTTATCACTTTTGTGTTTTTGAATTTTTAATAGATAGAGAAGATTGACATTGATTGAAATTTGAGAAGATTGTCATTGGTGCTGAAACTCTCCTCTCCAAACTCCATCATAGTGATGGAAAATTCAAAGGAATTCTTGCATAGCTTCAACAATGCATGCAGTCGAATTTACTACTTTCCAAACACTCGAATATGTTTGAGATGGAAACGCAGGAGGAAAGAGTCTGATGCATTAATTATAATTTATCCACTTATTGGTGCATTAATTAAGCATTTTTAAAAGTAATAAAAATTATATTTTAAAGTGTGCAACATAAATTTAATTTTATTACCGCATCAATTAAAAATACTGAGAAATGATTTTATTAGAATATAGCATTTATTTACCTTTTCACATGTTTCATTTAAAATATTTAGATCGAAGCTTCATAAAATATAAGCTAAGATGTTTGTCAGTCGATCTACAAATATCTTTGAACATAAAGGTTAATTCGACTTAAAAATGATAGTTGAATTATTAAAAACTATTTACATTGGAAATGAAAATAATAACTATCTGTTAAACTTTAGATACATTGCTAACCAAAATTCGAATTGGGAGGAAAAAGAATTATAGAAATTCCTCTTAATTTTTTGAGATTTGTAGATTTTTATAACTAATTATAAATTTTATATGAAGGGAAATTTTGTTCTCATTCTCAAATCATAGTAAAATTATTGAATTAAGTGATAGATTGCCTTTCCGAAAATATTTCTGATTCTTTCTTCGACTAAGCAATATATTAAGTGATATATTGCATAGTCGAAGATTAGTGAGTTATTCTACCACAGAGAATTTTAAGAATCAACAATATTTTTTTCAATGGCGGAGTTAACAATATTATTGTAAAAAAACTGTAAATTAGAAGAAACTGACTACATGCATCGCGATTAGTGTGTTTGTCACTCAGCGAAAATGGTTTGAAAATAAGTACTAATTTGATTGGATTTTGTAATGTATTCTGAAAGTACTAAACTGCACCAGGCCAGTTTTAAAAAAAATTCCATTATGACATAAAGGGCCTTGCCTAAGATGGGAACCCGTGGATTATTGTACTGAAGACAAAGTCACAAAGCGTTTAATCACCAAATCGACTGTCGGAAGTCAGATTGGATTGTTTTTGCAGCTCAATGGACAGCTTTTGGACAAGAAGTCTAATTAGACCAGAACCGACAGTTCAAAGTGGACAACTAACATCCGTGATAAGGTTGGGATTCGTATTGACTAATTGTTGAACCGAAGGCCAAAAAGCAGACCGTTCTGTCATCAAATCGGCTGCAGGTAGTCATATGTAGTAGTCATTCAGTGAGAATGTTGTTTGAGCAGCATCTAATGCAATACAGGTACGAGAAGGTGTACTAAAAGCACTGTCTGAGGAATTCTGAATACCAAAGCTTTGATCGTGAGCGCATCTAAACGGGCCATCGTCAATGACGTCACACAGGTAACAATAAATATCGAAACTGGTTACAATAGAACGGACTTAAAACAAGTGTATTAAAAATTATTTGTCAATTTCTGGATACCTAGTTTATTAGTCTGTTAATCTGTGTTACAAAGACCATTGTCAAGGCAATATTCCTAAACTTTAAAAATGCTTCTGGTGCATTCGAGGAGCGAATCGAAATTGAAACGGTGGCATATGGGGGTCTGCACCCTCAACCTTCAATCTTTAATATAATACAGTACTCTCGTAGAAGACATTAGCATATTTTGCACCTACACTGCACTATTCAATTTCACCTGTATAATTTTTTCAATTAAAATTTTTAAACATTTCAGCACAAATATTTAAAAAAAATTGCATAATAATATGTTTAATGCACCTAATAATACCTAAAGAAATATACTACAATATATATGAATAAAGAATGTACAAACATTAAAATATAGAAATTTCTAAAGAAAAGAGTAATCGATTTGCATCTTTGGTACCGGCTTCTTCTTCCGTGGAGTAGGTCAGTGAGAACCCCTGTCCCGCACTCAGTCCGTGGCTAAAGAAGACGATCTCCATGTCACCCGAGGAGGAGTCAATCGGGGGAGGTAGGGTACTCCCGCACATCCTCTCCCGCTCATTAATTGGAATACGCCAATTCGATGCGTTGTTAATCTGCAAATGCACAAATTGTTCAGAAAATTGATCACGATAGATCATTTAAGAACCAATAAATTCACCATCAATGTTAAGCAAATGTTTTAAAGTTGAAATAGGCATCTTACACAAAAGAGTAAAACGTTTCAGAACTGCGTTCTTCTAGGAAAATTACCTGAAGTCAGAAAAAACTATTTGCTGTAGCTACTTAAAAGTTGATCTACTCAGGAGTAATATAAGGAAGTATTTTTTACACAATGTGTATAATAATGACGTTATTTTATCCCAACTAATTTCGCTAAAGAAAAGAAAAAGTATATAATAAGGGGACAACCTCTTTCCATTTCTTTCCCACGAAGGTAAAGCGTAGTTTGTTAAGAATAATGCGAAGATATTGTAATGCGCACGAGTAGCAAGATTTCTTTAAACAATTAAAATCTTACTTTAAATCTGACTTTGATGAAATGAGCATTCTCAGAGGTAAAATTGATTAATTCGACTCCATCAAAAAAAGTTTTGACTGGTTTTTCATGAACCTAACCAATTAGGAATCAGACAAAATTGCTTTTGACGTGTAAGCATTAAAATTTTATACTGTGGATCATATGTTTTTACAGTTTGGATAAAAATATAATAGTCAATGTATGTCTGCCTAGACATTTTAATACCTTACTAACATAGTATGCACCTTATTATGCATTATGTAATATTATCAAAACAATTATTGTATTTCGGTCGAAAAATTTAATTTTGTGAATTTATTTGGATTTGTATGTTATTCATATTAAACACTTTTATGAAACGATTGTATGTAATTGTGTAATTTCATTCCTAATCAATGACTATTTTCGCAGTATTTCATCTTTCATTTGTAGATAAATTTCATTCATCAAGATAACGTATAGCACTGCAATATTAGTTGTTGGAGAACAATCTTTGAAAGAGTTGTGTTTATTGCAAAGGAATATTTTTGCAACATAAATAATGGCACTTTAGAATTAACATTTTTATGTTTCAGAGATTTCGGCTGGCCTGTGCAATCAACTGATTTCACAAGAGGATTGATTCTAAGCGTCCTGAGAAGGCCGTGAAACGCTTTTGAACAGTGCCTGCAATCAAACTTTGTTTCCAATAGGATTTCAGTGATACAAATTCTTTCAAACTGACAGTATACATACGTAAAATTATAAAGAACAATAGCAAATTCAAATGATGATGCCTCTTACAACAAATCAAGCGCTGCTTAAATCATGCTGTATTTTTTCCTCCATTGGTTTGCTATCGAAATGAGAAATTAAAAGAAAATACATCATAAAATGTTAAGACCTAATGCAGGGACATTACCATGCAAAAATGACGCCAATATATCGTTTTGAATCCCATTTGGATGGTTACGCATTTTTCCATTAAAAATTCTGTTTGCGAATATGTCGCCAAATACTGCATTTTAGTTCAAAATATTGCAATTCATAGGTAACACTTTCTGTATTAATGATAACACATAATCATTTATGATAACACTTTCTGTAATAATGGCGATATAAAAAATATTTTCTTAAAATTTAACCATATAAATTTACAGCGTACAATTAAAAGCAAAAAAAAAAAAAAAAAAAAAAAGAGCTTTTATGATTGGTGAAGCAAACGCTGCATCCTTCTTAACAATAGAAATATTCAGCTTGTATGAATCGGGGTTACATAAAACAAGGCTTTTAAAGACAAATCGTTTTGGTTACAACGATTGGAGAAATAATAGCTACTTTTCCGTTTTAAGGTATGCCATTAATTTTTGGCGCAGTTATCAGTATATCTGCACTGTTAAAAATATTATGTCTTATTGCAAGAATATCAAATAAACTAACTGAATGGATGTTAATTCTAGGCACACAGTGATCGATGGAAAATGCAGGACCGAACTACTTTTAGACATGGACGGTTATTACTACTTCATTGGTTAAAATAATTATTAAAATTCATTCATTTTTCACATTTTTTGCATGGATGAAATGGCACAAACTTCTTATCTCTTCATAAAATGCAAATTTTAAAAATATATTGCCGAAAAAATAAAAAAAGCTAAAGATTTTAGAATCACAAAATAATTAGAAATGGTTACGCGAGAGATGTTTGCCAGATGTTGCTTGTAAAGTGGAGCCGCCGCATGTATTTGCCGACGTGTCACAAATATTATGGTTGCCATAAAATTTCGTATGTGTGAAGCAACACTTACATACTTTAGTTTACATCTGAAACGCTTATTTTCAAATTCGAGGAAAAGGGGTTAAAAAAACCATGAAACAAGCAAAGGGAGGCTAATGAAAAATCATTTTCTTCTGCTTCTAAAAAATAAAAAATAAAAAAAAACTTTAAATTATGAAAAATAAAATTATTGGAGAAGGTATTTAACAAAATTCACAAGATAAATGTAGAATTTATATAAAAATTATTCTTAAAGTATAAACTAATTTTTTAAAAATGAAGCTATTATTTTTTTTTTAATTATTTATTGAAGATGTTATTTAACAGAATTTAGAACAGGGATGGGCAAAGTACGGCCCGCGGGCCAATTTCGGCCCGCCGGACAGTTTTATCCGGCCTGCGGATAGAATTTTAATGTGTCTCTCTCTCAATCCAACGGAAATTAAACAAAAATATACATAATTTATATATTGTATATCCAATATAGGTAAATTAGACCTCATGCGTGAATCCAATATAGGTGAATTAGAACTCATACGTGAATCCAATATAGGTGAATTAGACCTCATACGTAAATCCAATACAGGTGAATTAGACCTCATATGTGAATCCAATATAGGTGAATTAGACCTCATATGTGAATCCAATATAGGTGAATTAGACCTCATACGTAGCAGACTGCGCATTTGAAGCTCCTGTCAGCACAGAAAATCAGTGCTACGTTTGCTTCATCTTATACATGTGAACAAGTGTTTTCAACTATGGACCTTAAAAATTCAGAAGCAGACTGACAGATAAGCATTTGGCATCGTTCATTAAAATCAGTACATCTCACTTCGAACCTCAATATAAGGAACTTTTACAAGAGAAATCGCTATTTCCCTCATCTCATTAACGTAATTAAATTGCAAAACTTGTATTGTTTATAAAATTTTAGAAAATTTATCTTGGCCCTACACAACCTTTATTTTTTCTTGGCCCGTGACCGAAAAAGTTTGCCCATCCCTGATTTAGATGATAATTATTCTACATTTCATTAAATACAGAAAATTATTTTCAGAGAACATCTTCAGTAAATAATTAAAAAAAATTTTAAATGTTTTTTTAAAATTTTTTTTATAAATTGCTTTAAGAATATTCCTTTAAATTCTGTATCAATTGAAAATCATAATTTATTAATTTTCAAACATTCATTTTTTAAGTATTTTGTAAAATAAAATATTCATATTGTGAAAGATATCTTTCTTTTAATTATTTTAACACTTTTCTTGCATTTTAAGCTGTTTTAATTTTTACTATATTCAAAATTTTTATTTAAGATTCTTATTATGTGAGAAAGCTCTGCTGTGACAGTAAAAATAACAATATAAAAAATAGTTTTACATTGTTTTTCAATTTGTGAAGAATAAAAAAATTATAGATAACTTTTGGAACAGTATTTCTTACTAAAAGTAGTGTTTTCTCTTAAAAGTTTTAAAAGAAATTATCATTTACAGAAATTATTCTTAAAAGTTTTTTAAGAATTTAATATAATTGTGTTATATTAATACACAAAATCAATATCTGAAATAAAAAAGTCTTTTTTGTACATTGTAAGTAATTTATTATAGTAGTATATTAGTATAATAATACTGTGACAAGCAATAGTACATAGTTACAATACGTGAAAACTTATATATATGTAAGTTTTCACATATATGTAAGTTTCTTACATCTATGTAAGTGTTATAAAGAAAAGGAATAATAGAGAAACTATTTTTATTAAATTATGTTAAATAGTATGTAATATATAACAAGTTTTTACATACATAATAACTAACAAAAAAATGGTTTTTTACGTATTGTAAGTACAAATTATTCTTAACTAGTAAGTAATATACATTTACAATATATAATTTTAGAGAAATACATTTAATATAATCTAAAATAAGTTCTAAAGTTCAGCATTTTAGGTAGCCATTTATTTCATTTGATTTTTATTAAATATGTTTGATGGTGGAAAAATACAAAATTTTAAAAACATAATAAAATTAGTGTACAAACTCTGTAATCTAGATAGAAAAAAATTAATAAACATTTTGAGCAAGGTACTATGTAATAAGATGTAAATTTTAAACTTAATTACATTTTAATTCTGTTTTTCAAGTAATTAAAAAGTTTTATTTATTTTCAAAATAGAATATTACTTTTTAATATGCGAGTTTCTTTATCAAAATAAGCTAACCCAGATTGTGCCATAAGGGCGATTTTAACGGAAAAGTAGCAAACCGTAAGCATCATAAGATTATTTTGACTATTAATGGTTTAAATATAGCCGTTTTTATTATTTAATGACTCACAAAATAATCTTATGGCTTATGTCCAAAGTATGGTAGCAAAAAAATCTGAAGAATTTGCTTTAAATTCCTTAATTTCACAAGGCGGATGAGTTTTACTGTACGGTCACCCTTGGCGTGTTTTATTGTGGCGCCAAATTTGGCGAACATTTTTACTAGAAACTCGGCAAACTAGTATTTTGGTAACCCTATTCTCTGTGAAACCTGAATCTGATTAAAATTCTATAAAATAATCGTTGAATCCTTATTATGATATCCTTTCAAATTATATAAAATATTTCGTTCCAAACTTCGTAAGAAAAATATATTAAAATTCAACTATTTTTTTTAAATTTGAAGACAAAGTTATATAAAATTCGTGTCTAGTAAGTAAAAACTGATATTGTATTTCTAATTTTAAATTCGCTTTTCATAATAAAATAAACTGAAATTTTTTTCATGCGTTTTTTATTGAGTGTCGTAAAAAAGTTATTATTTTTTCTAATGATTGATTAATTTATCATCAAGAAAAATATAGTTGTTTACTTGAAAAAGATTACTTTCAAAGTAAAAATTGGTTACGAATTACTAATCATTAAATATTGTATTATAAAATTAACGAATAAGATACTGGTTAGAATGATCAAATATGTAAAATTCTCGGTATGTAAAAAAATAAATCCTATTTTTGATTAATCTACAATTGAAGATTATTTATAAAAGGAAAGTTAATATAAGTTTAATAAGTAATACAAAATTTTATTTTTACTTCAAATTAATTTTTGAAAACAGAGATTGGGAGCAACTAAATCGAATTAAAACTCGAAATGCATATGCGGTAATCCTTAGAAACTATGAACAATTCTTAGATTTTTCTATATGCAGAGAGGAACACGGCATGTTGGCCAGTTAAAATTAATATTCAGTAATAATATTTCGATAAATAAATGATGAACATATTTCCGTTGTTTACCACTAGCATGTTTAATACATTTTCCTTCAAAGTGGATGATTTTCATTAATCTTCCTTAACCTACATTTATTATTGTTCTGTCGCCTAACTTGCATAGAGGTCAGAGCGCCTGACTGCGGATAGGGAGGTCTTGGGTTCGAATCCCGGTTCGGGAATGGATGTACTTTTTTTTCTCTCTCTATCTATCCTGTCTTTGTCCCTTCCTTGTATGAATGGGTTGTGAATGCTTGCCCACCCTATAAACGGGTCTCTATGGCATGTGTTTACTGAGGAAGTTGGACTCCACACATAAATAGGTTTCAGTTGGAAAAGTGGAGCAGCGCACCCCATAACTGCACCTTAGCTGGCACACGACAACAAACATTATTGTTCTGAAGATACATGATTAGTGATCCATGAAAAATAAAAAAAAACAACATAATTTATAAATCTTTCGACAATGCAAAATGAAGGAAAATTTGTATCTTGTTATGCCGTAGAGGATGAGCATTTGAGACGCGGTTTTCCATGGTCACATGAAGGACGGCTCGTGTAACCAGATCTGTGCCATGACCAATGATCAGCGACATTTCACCGAACATATTCCTAGCCTAATAAAATATATGGACATCGTAAAAGCCTTTCCCAAGAATTATTTGGTGCGTTAAGTTAAATTGGACCAAAAAATCTGGACAGATTCATGTGATGGGTTCATTTCGCACATGGCCTTCATTTTGTGGCGACAGTTGAGTGGAAGGGCTTCTTTTCGGACGATTCTACGGTTATTGAAACCTTGTCGACAGTTGCATTTGATTAGTGATTTAACAGTTTTTACAAGTTAATATGTGACTACGATTAACTTTTATGCAACTACAGTGAGTGTAAAAAGTATTCGTACAGTACGACAATTGATTTAAAAGAGATCCGTTTATAAAAATTATTAACATAAATTCCATTTTAATTAATTAAAAATATATAATAGAACATATTTTCACTAGTTTCATGTGAAATTTACACAAAAATAATTTTATATATGAATAAATATTTACAAAACTGAAACAATCCAGCATCTTGTGGTGTAAAAAGTATTCGTACATCAGGCAATAATTGGCCAACATTTATCATAACATTACAGCTAATACCTTGTAGTATATTCTTTAGTTCGAATAACTGCCTTGAGTCTCTTTGGCATCGATTCCACCAATTTTGCTGTTATTGAGCTAGATATGGCGTCCCATTCTTCATTAAGAGCCGATTCCAAATCATTTTTATTAGAAATATGTGTCTGGATCTAATATTTTTATCAAGAACGTCCCATAAATTCTCGATGGGGTTGAGGTCCTGCGACTGAGGAGGAAATTTCATGAACTTTGGGGTATTATATAGTATCCAGAGCCTTGTGCTTATGTCTGTGTGCTTGGGGTCGTTATCATGCATGAAAACGTAATCACCATACAAGCCCATTTTTGTTGCACTAGGTTTTAAATTATTGTTTAAAATGTCAATATAAAGTTGATTATTCATAATGCCTTTAATAAAGACTAATTTGCCCACCCCAGAAGCACTCATACACCCTCAAACAAGTAGACTTCCACTCTCATGTTTCACTGTTGGCACTAAATTCTTAGGATGCATTTCTGTATTGCGCTTTCTCCATGCCATTCGTTTCCCGTCCGATCCAAATATGTTGTATTTACTTTCGTCTGAAAAGACAATATTTTTCCAGAAATCTGGACTTTCATAACGTATTGCTTGGCGAAAGACAATCGCAGCTTCCGATTCTTCTCACTAACAAAGAATTTTCGTCTCGCAACACGGCCATGGAAACCTTCATTTCTGCATGCATTTCGAACAGTACTTACAGAAACTGCTGTTCTCATGTTCTTTAGTTCTGATGTTAATGTAGGAGCACTTATTTTGGGATCCTTCTTTAATGAATGTACCAGAAACCGTCTGTCAGATGATGTCAATAGACATGGTCTCCCAGTACGAGAACTGTTTTGAACCGTTAGAGTGGCAGCAAACTTTTTTATGATTGACAGCACAGTTGAACGGGGTCTACCAACCAGATCAGAAATTTTTTGTACGATTTACCATTTTTACGGATTTTTAAAATCAGTTCTCTTTCGGAAACACTTGTCTCTTTACTTTTACGACCCGTTACAGAATTTCTAGTTTCTCACTACATTAAAATTTCCACTGAATAACCTTTCAAGTAACTTACAAGATGACGGCAATTAACTACATCTTAATGGCTAAGCCAATCACAAAATATAGCTAAAAACATTTGCATTTCTTTTAGTGTAGGAATACTTTTTACACCACAAGATGTTGTGTTGTTACAGTTTTGTAAATATTTATTCATGTATAAAATTATTTTTGTGTAAATTTCATATGAAACTAGTGAAAATATGTTCTATTATGTATTTATTAATAATTAAAATGGAATTTATGTTTATAATTTTTATGAACGGATCTCTTTTAAATCAATAGTCGTAATGTACGAATACTTTTTACACTCACTGTATAAA
>JAJQOW010002740.1:0-13182 GCA_037975125.1 Latrodectus hesperus
CTTCTTCTTCTTAAGGTTGGGTTTGTATGTCATTAGCACCTCTGCTTTAATCAGCAATTTGTACTGTTAACTCCAAACCCAATGTTTCCTAGTTCCAGTTGCTTGGGTCACCCACTTTATTAATAAAGTCCAATAACCCTTTAATGGAGTCTAGGTGTAACTCTCTAGTATGGATGATGCCTAAAGAAGTTGATCTAGGGAGGGCAAGAGCCTCTCATTCGTAAATGATATGCTTGGCCGTTTCTTCTTGTGTATGACATTTCCTGCCGATACGGTCTTGCTGAAACAGCCCCATTTTATGGAGGTGTTCTCTGAAATAGTAGTGCCCAGTTATGAAGCCTACGATTAAACGTATCTTCTGCCTAGAGCATCTTAGAATTTCAGAGGCAATCCTCGCTGATGATCCACAGATGATTCTGGTCAGAGAGTCAGTCATGCTAGCGATAGCTTCCTTACTTTCACCAGATGAATATGGTTTTGAGGTCATTTCTACCTCCTGTGAAGGATTCATTGCTGCCCCTTCACTAGATTGCCTCTGTGTTCCCTTGTCTTTTTCAGCAAGGTCTACTTCAGAGGCTACACCTGCAAATGCAGAAAGGTTTGTTATTTCTTGTGTCTTTTCAGCCACAAGATAACAATTAATAAGCTCAGGTAATATAAGTCCACCCAGCATTGTCTGAGTTATTGGGCAAGGCAAATTACTCTAGAAGTTCGCCAGGCAACTAGAGACTCCGTTAAGACACCATTACCACGGTGCCAAATAACACTATGCACGGGTCGCATAACACCAGGGTTTACGGGAGCTGGTTCACGGCCTCTGATTCTATATTCAAGGCTATCCTGTAATTTCTACAGAACATTCGGCAATCCTCTACCTGCCGACGCGCCTGGTAGCTGCTCAAGCCCCAGGACGTGTGCACGTTAATCTGTGACGTCCAAAGTCCTTCCTCTGGTGTGGCGTGGATGTGGAGAGGAGGGTGCCAGCTTAGGTGTGGCCGCGTCAACTGAACGTGGTTCAAAATTACGAGGCACCTTAATGGAGCAAAGTCCTACTTTCACCTTCATGGTGCTCTGATCCAAAACGAAAGACGCTCTCTATTGACTTAAATTCACATAGCCAACGGCATAGCTAGCTTGGCTTGTCAACAACAACAAGAAGAATAAAAATGTCTATTTATGAACAAATTATATAGCATATCATTATGAGAGCAAAATTAAATTCAACAATTTAATTTTTTGCAGTGTATATAAATTCTCATGTGTTTTAAAAGTTCAGTTTATTTCAACTGATAAAATATTATTTAAACTTTATTTAAAGTCAAATTAAGATCAGAGTATCTCTTAAAATTAAGTAATAAATTTAAAGAGGGTCAGCCTGTCTCAAAACGTAATTAGCTGATCGTTTAAATTTAAATATTATGTATAATGTTAAGAAAAACTATTATTGAAAGACTTTGAAATTCAACTATATTTTAGCTGGAATGAGACATGGTGAAGTAGGAGCATCACAATTTTCTACCAATGTATAAAAAATAATAAATTCAAATCAAAAAGTTTTAGATATCAATTCACTATACAGAGGTTATCTCTAAATCAAATGCATTCCATTTTTTATTATGTGCAAGTAAACAATAGCCTAGTGGAGAAAGTTGTCTCTCAATACGAAATTCATTCTGTAACAATCACATTCAGTATAACTCTTAAATATCAGAATAACTGAAAATATTTCTATTAATGATTTTAGCAGCAAAACACTTACATCAGCAAATCTAATAGACCAATTCCTATTTATTATAACATACAAAAAGCCGATAATAGAAAAAATATTATTTTTTATTTAAAAGATTTGTACACAAGATTTTTTCTAGTGATAAAAGCAAATATAGCACTGACATTCCAAAGTTAGGTGCTGTATTTGTTTTTATAGCACTTTGGAATGTTTTAAGTGCAAATATAGCCCTTAAAACATTCCATAGTTAGGAAACGCCACAAAATGGTTTAGTGAGCTCAGTGGGAAGATAATGTAATAATGGAGTGGAAAATATATCTGATTTTTAAAAAAATTATTTTTAAAAAACTTAAATAAACGTGTAAGGAAATAAGTGTTTTTACTTTTTTAAAATACTGCATCTATAATCTAGTGATTATAAATGCACTTTTTATTTTCAGTCTATTTTTTTCTGATAGAATATATGCATGACAAAATAACTAACTTGAAAATTTGACCTACAATCAAGTGTCTACAGCAAGTTTTGAGTTGGAAGCTTTTACTTCACACCATACTTCACCTATGGGGGGGGATACTGGGCTGTTTGTTACTTTACTATGAATAGGCTCTCTTAGCACGGCGGTCATATACATGGTCTGATGTCGAACAGTAACTCTCCAGAGAAGGAGCGGATGTTTTGACCCAGTGTGGTTGAACCCAGAGACCAAGTGAACATGAAACACAAAGCAACTAGGAAAATAACTGAATAACATCACACCGCAACAGCAAACATTAATTAATCATGTATAGTTGAAACATATAGATACTATTCAACTATCAAATAACATTTGTACAACTATAAAATTATGATTTCTACTAACTTTATTGCTAATTTAAAAAGAATTTATTGATTATTTATAATGTGGGCTGAAAAATATAACAAACATTTACGTATAACATTATATTTTTTTCTGGTACTTTTCCATTTCGCCGGCGCAAATCTCGCAAAGCGAAAATGAAGTCGCCAATTGGCGACGACACACAGTATGCACATTAAAAATTTTAAATAATGTTGTTTTACATAAAAATTTTGAAATTTATTTATTTAATTGTTGTTCTCGTGTTCACGCTATGCGTGGAATGATGGGTGCCAAAGCCTCAATTTATTTTCTTATTATATTAGATTACAATTTAATTTATCGGGTGATGCATATTTCAAAATCTTATTATTTTTTTTAATATTTTTTATGTGAATTTGATACGATTATCATTTTTTAAGATACATTTTTAAAGTCTGATTTTTTTCTAGAGAGATTTTATGAAATTATTAAATTTGTATATATAGCAACATAGCATAAAATTATGAAATGGGAAAAAACGACAGTCGAAATAAAGTCGGTGACAGTGAAAGGCCGTCACATGTTTTGGAAACGTAGCAGTAAAAGGTTACCAGCGGAGATATTACCTCCAGCACTGATTGTATCATTTTTGGAGACTTTATCGCCTGCGCCGGCGAAATGGACAAGTACCTTTTTTCTTTATATCTTGTTTCATCACCAATAAGCTGACTAAAAATCTAAACTTGTTCGAAAAGCAATTGAAAGACTTCAAAATTGATAGAAATATAATGTTATCATGAACAATGTATATATCTTCGGATACATTTAAGCATTGTTAATATTTATTGAATTGTATACGTAAAAGATCTTTTAATTTTTTTTATTATTTTTTAACAACACATTACTCAATAATTTGCTTGAAAATATTTCAAATTCACATGCATTTTTCTAAAACTTGTTTTGATAACAAAACATTTTAATATT
This sequence comes from Latrodectus hesperus, assembly GCA_037975125.1. Classification (NCBI taxonomy): domain Eukaryota; kingdom Metazoa; phylum Arthropoda; class Arachnida; order Araneae; family Theridiidae; genus Latrodectus; species Latrodectus hesperus. Next base: position 3,532 of record JAJQOW010002740.1, read on the forward strand.
ATATTTACGTAGATATATTCAATGATACTGATTAAATATTAAGCTGTGATTTAATTATTTAATTAATAATTAAAAAATAAAGATATTTTAAGTTAAAACTTAAATCCTCTGGGTTTTATTTCAATAATTCATATGTTTGACACTTGATTATGTCTTAAATTTAGTTATATATATAGTTCAGAACACATTTTAAACTATATATTCTGGTTAACTGAGAATAAATTTAGTGTTTTTTTATGGGAGAAAGTTACAAGATTATTTTTACTGGATTTTATCAAAATTTCAAGAAATGAATTCGAAACTGTATTGTAAATTTATTTACAGTTAATAGTGAAAATAATGTACTATAAAATACATCTGATTATACAAGTAATATTAGTTATAATGTCATACTATATGCTTTTTTTCAATACTTAGAAAAATACAAAGCCAATTCTTTTGCCTCTTCAAGGCTAAATTAGTATTCCCCGTTGATGGAAAAATTGGGGAAAATATATAGTTTTAACAAAATTATCTATAGGCTTGGGACAATAAGTAACACATGAGTTCAATTCCTGTGTCAAGCAATAATATTAATATTCGTTAACACAAATGATTTTATATTGTAGGTGGAAAAGAAACAAACATATTTTCTTTCTTGCTGTAAAAGAAATTTCAGCTTGTGCATATGATACCTCACAAAGCATTTTTGTGTTACAGCCATCAAAAAATATAAACGTGTGTCCTTAATGCGAATGTAAAAGGAACAAGTTTGTTCCTATTGCAGCTTGTGTATCTGTATTAAATGTAACTATTAACTTTGCTTTATTTTTTGGAGTGATAGACCATTAGAAGTTGGCGAGGTTCTTGATTCAATGAAATTGACAATTTTGAAAATAGGCTGGGTTGTTTTGGTGAAAAAGTTCACTGCTTTAAATGTAGTAAGAAAATCTCTGAACAAACCACAGATTTTTATGTTAAAAAGGATTTAAGTTTTAAAAGTTACATAAATCTGAATATTATTCCGCTACTTTGACATAATGTCGATAAAAGCGTGATGGCTCAGCTATCAACCTCGTCTCTGGTCGATATTCGAAATGCCTAGTAGATTAGCTATACAGGTCGTACATTTTATGCAAAAAAATTCAACTGCAGTACCGTTAACATTAATACTATAATCTTAACATTAAGGTGAATATATATTTTAAAAACAAAGGTATTTTTTATAATAGATGATTTTTTTATAAATCTTTTCTGATTGCGTTAGGAGTGTGGTTCGGAAATTTCACATAAATCAAAATCAACTGATCAACACATGCAATGCATTAGGTATTTAACTCTTTAATATTCGAACAACTTATTCAATGTTAAATGTTCGAAAATAGACTTTAATCGTCATTGTTCACTTACATATATTTTAAAATAATACGTATATTTTTATTTATTCTCTTCGATTGCAATACTCCCAATAGTAAAATTTATGCGTAGAATGCTCATAAGTGTTTGACAGAGCTAGAAAAATATTTCTCTACGAATAATTTAAATATCTGTATAACTGTAAGTGTTTTTATATAACATTTATTTTAACATATATTTATATATTCAGACACTTTACGTGAAAGAAAATGGACAATAAGATTGCATCATTTTCTATATATATATATATATATATATATATATATATATATATATATATATATATATATATATATATATATATATATATATATATATATATATATATATATATATACACACCCATATATATAAATATATATATATATATATATATATATATATATATATATATATATATATATATATACATATATATAACTGGGCTTAATTAAATAATGTTCAGTTTACATCATTTAAAGTTTTGTTAAAGAATATTAAAGGGAAATACGTACTTTAATGAATTACAAATATTTATTTTCTTATGACGTAAAATATGGTTAGTTCTTTTTACATTAATTATTTTTCTTTGGCTGCGAATTTTTTTAAGTCTTACTCTAAGAATATCATTAATAAACTACATTACATAAAAAATTATTTTGTCATTTTCGATTAGCAGGGCGTAATTTATTTTCCGTCAAATATGGTACGGTAAATGAAAAATTCCTTCAAATATTTTAAACACCAACATTATTTATATAATAAATTTCTTTAAGGAGATAAATAATTTGAACAATATCATTATTTTTCTCATAAGAATATTTTGTGTTGGGATAAACTCCGAAAAATCCATTAGCATTTTATTATTATTTATTATCAATATTTGCTTGGGAGTACCTAGCACATGGAAAAAGGAATTTTATCAGACAGCTACAAATAATTTTTGGAAAATGTCAGTTAACAAGGTCTGTATATTTGATAGAGTTTCATCTTGTTCCTTCTCACAAGCAAATTATTGTTTCTATGCCACTCAGATGTCAACTACATCATTTGAGCTTTTAACAAAAGGATTAATTGGCTGTGGAAAGAGACTTTAACATTTATGTATAATTTTAGTAATATAATTACAAAAATGTAAGAAATGTACATTACACATATTTCATTGCGGAAAAATAGTTCTATTTTTTTTAAATAAAAATCAAGAATTCATATAATTTATTTCTGATTTGCTTCGTGGATAAATTTTGAAACTCTTTAGGATCAATCTTTAGCTCATGGGCAATGCTACACCTGCTGACATGCCAGTCACTTTCTATCATTTCTGTGTTTTATGTGCATTTTCAACGACGTTGCACCTGTGACAGGTACATTAACATAAAAAATACTTCACCGAAATCCAAATTTCATTCAAGTGGAAGTTTCAGTGCATAAGCGCTATTTACAATTTCTGTTGCTTGGTTTGTATTTTCACTTTTATCAAAGACAAACTATAAAGCACATGGCATTTTCCTTTTGTTGACTTCCATTTTAAATATCTTGTAACTCACAAGTGAATAAACCAAACAAAAAACAGCAAAAGATTTTTAGAGCAAAATATCACTTTTCCAATCTGTTATTGTTTGATCAATATTTTAGAAAATATCAATTACAACAGTCATCTCCGAAAAAATAACATAATTGCATTAAAATATTACGAATAATATTGCGGCATATATTTCTTGGATTTATATTATTATTTTATACGAGGGTCACTCTGAAATTTTTGAGATACAACTAGGTTTTTAAAGTTATACTTACAAAACTTTAGGTGTGTTCAAAGTAGTCTCCTCCAGCATCAATGCACTTTTGTAGACGAATTTTCTACAGATTAAATGCCTCAAGCCATTCATTTCGAATAGATGAAAAATGCATTTATAGCCACAAAAGTATGAATACATTAGCACGAGCTGGAGATTCATCACCAAATGCTAATTGCAACCGTTGAACGCATTCTTCTTGATTGAATCCTGCTTTGAAATCGTAGAAAATCACAGCGCGAAAAAGTTCTCGCGTCAACTCCATTTTCTCTTCTGTTTAAAATTTATTCCACGCTAAACAAGTTGAAGTAAGTCAATAAAAAACCGTCCTCTGTGTTAAAATACTTTGTGCTTTAAAATTAAACCTTTATTTTTATTTTATAAATTCTCGTCTGCGCGTATCTCAAAAATTTCAGAGTAACCCTCGTATTAGTAGTGTAATTAGCAATGTCATCGCTAAACAAACAAGTTATACATTCTTAACCACAACTGATAATCTGTCCATCCCAAAGGGTCCAATATATAGCGCAGCACAAGAAAGTTAACGAAATAAAAATTATTTTAAGAAACAGCCTTCTTATTAAGAGTAACATGGAAATATCTTCTTTCCTGATTTTTTAAACAGGTCTCTTATATGTAATCACTTAGAAACATGAACCAATATCTCGGCAGAATTGTTGCAGCATATGTGCGCAGAAATTTGTCCTTACAACCATGAAATAATGAATAATGAATGACTTACAACTCGATGACTTTCATCTAAAAACTTCTTAAAATCGTTTCTCCGTGTAATTGGAAAATTCAACATTAAAGCAGCTTGTGCACAGTGTCATTCTCAGGTCTCTTTTGTCGCACATTTTATAATTTTCTGCTCCCAGAATGGCCATTTGGCTCCGAATCCATAAGTGGTCACACAAATGCAGCCGAGTGTAGCTGAACATTACCCAAGAAATTTATGTTCCACCAGAAGCCACAGGAGAACGCAGTCCTAATTTGCATAACAGGAGCAATTTTTAACGTTTCTCAGACGAATACGGGAAGCTATTAATGAAGTTCTAATTCGGTAAAAAGGAAGAGGAATAATAAGTAGTGTCTAAGCTACATGGATTCCTTTTGTAAACTTTACTTTATAAGTTCTCTTATGTAAACTTTATAAGTAAAGTTTAACTAATAACTGTATAAATTTATAAGTTCTCATATGTATTTCTTTACTTAAACTTTATAAGTTCTTATTTTATAAGTAAACTTTATAAGTAACTTTATAAAAAAACTTTTTAAGTTTTCTCGTATGTATTTCAGTGGAAGTCATGTTTTGTGATTATTATATAAGTCGTATAAAAATCAGGAAAATGTGCACACTTTTATTTAAATTGTTGTCATGTACGTATCGCTTATAATTGAAGTGGGGACAGTTCAAAGAAAATATTTCCTCTTCATTGTTTAAAATTAAAGAAATAACTTTTTTTTTCAAAAATTAAAAAAAAAGATCAATGTGCTTGTTTTGTAAAAAAAACTTCAAAATTACGGGATTTCGAAAACAAGAACAGAAAAAGTTGAAAAATCTCTGCCTGCTTGTTTCAGAGTCAGTTCAGAAGCATTTCTGTTCTGCAATTCTGCACTGGCATGATTGTATTTGGCCGTTATTTTAACGTTTTCTAATTAAGAGAGTCTTTTTCCTCAGATTTCATAAGTTTATGCTTCCACTAAACTGAAATATCTGGTTTTAAGAAAAGTACTTTTTAAAGAGGAAAAGCGTTTTATGAAATTTCCTTTGGAGAAAAAAATGCAAATCTAGAATTAATTCTTGCAAAGTAACGATGCATATAAGAAAACCAATGAAAGCGTGCAAGCAAAAATAATAATCTCAGCAACATATTTATTAAAGAATTCTAAAATTTATGGAATGAAGAAACAGTTTTGACAACATTCAGAAGACTAATTAGAATCCTTACAGTTTGAATATTAAAAACCATTAAAATTAATGTGTAATATTTGAGTTTATTTAATTTTTGAATATGTTATTAAATAATATCGAATTTATTATATTTAAAAAATTTGGGTTCAATCTTGTTCCACAATTGTTTTCAGAACACGAGAGTTCCTTTAACTGGTGGCCCCAATTCGTATTTTGATTTCTAACCACTAAAAATATCCACGCTAGTGGTTTCCAAATTATTGAATTGAGTATGCATCCATTTCTCATAAATCAAATTTAAATCGACTTACATTTTCAAAGGGAATCAAGCAGAATTCTTCTTTCAATTGATAGACAACTTTTAAGTTTAGATCTTATATATACATTCAATCTCTACATAAAAATAACATAACTTTACTCAATAATTAACTGAATTCAATTTTGAAATCTTAAGATAACGAGTTCAAATTAGAACAACGCGTAAAACATTTAATCACAATGATTTTTTTAAAAATTAGTCCAGAAAGTTGTTCTCTAGAAAAAAGATATAAAATTCTATGATGTTAAAAACAAAAATTTTCCTCCAGTACAAATGGTACATATAGAACAGCATCCTTAAGTATCATTTTTGTATTTTGCGGCGCCTGCGTGAACATTCAAGAAGCCTTTAGTAATAGTAAAGAGTAATAAACCTATTGAAAAACTTTCCTAAAAACAGAATCCTACAAGTACAACAACAGAATCCTTTCCGTAAACACGGTTTGATATGAAGTACCAGTTTGTGTGTAAACAATGTCGTAACTGATATACTGTATGAACTGACACTGATAATGCATCTAAGTTGAATAATTTCCTCAGAACATTGTGCTATTTATTAAATGAGAATGTTATCATTTGTATTTGACTTATAACAATAAACAGCCTGTTTTTTGTTAAGTTACAATTGTCCATCGTGATGACATTTTCATAGACAGGAGATCGTTTTCACGTTTCGCCAGAGAAAAAAATTAGTATCATACTCAAATGAAACCATATGCGTGTCATCAAACATAATGCTTAATACCTTCGGAGGAAACACAGCCACGCAAGTTGTTTCCAGCACAAGAAACATATTTTCCCTTCCTTCACTTTATGGTAAACTTAAACTACCGTCATTCATCATAATCATTAGATTTTTTTGGTTCATTCTTGTTTAAATCTAAGAGAATTTAATCTTTATACATACATACATACATACATATATATATATATATATATATATATATATATATATATATATATATATATATATATATATATATGTATGTATGTACGTATATATACATATATATACATACATATATATATATATATACATATATATATATGTGTATATATATATATGTTTATATATATATATGTATATATATACATATATATATATATATATATATATATATATATATGTATGTATGTACGTATATATACATATATATATATATATATATATATATATATATATATATATATATATATATATATATATATATATATATATATATATATATATATATATATATATATATATATATATATATATATATATATATATATATATATATATATCTTGTGATTAAATTTCAAATCATAAACACCCTATGAGAGTTTTATTGCGATTTTAAATTCTTTCCTTTTTTTAATCAATTTGCGTGGAACAATTTTTTTTGGGGTGGGGGGAATTACACTCTGTAAAGATGGACATACATTTCTGCCTCAATTGCTTTAGAGGATTAGAAACGCTTCAAATAGCGAAAAATTTATACTTTTTTTTGTTCTTCCGACTCTCTTGTTTCTTAAGAAATAACGTTCTTAAAGCAACTAATTTTCTCAAAAGTCGGATGTCTGTTTCAACTTAATGACTTCAAATACTTATAAAATCCATCAAAAGGAAAATTTATCATTATTTTTCTAAACTTTTAAATGAAAAAAAATGAATTCTCTTTCTTTACAATGGGTAAGGTTTACTGTTAGATCATTTCTGTTTTTATGTTTACTGTTCTTGCATTCATCATGGAGAACATTTTTTTTAATATTTGTATTCAATATTCTTGAACTTGAATATCATAGTTTATTTTTAGAAGTGAAATCTTATTTTCAAAAACAGAAACTTTAATTTGGTTTCTATCGTTGTCTTTCTGAAATCACTTTCTTCTTCAAAAGTCTAGTTCTAGTTTTATTTATATATCCTAAAACTATTCATAAACTACTGCAGATGATAGGAATCAAACTGAAGAACTATTGAACTGAGCACTAGAGTGCTAACTATTCAAATAAAATCTCAATGTATAATATTTAAATTTCTTCCTGAGTCTTTGATCATGTGTAGTGTTCATATATAATGCGCAATAAATAACATAATATTTTCCCGAAAATTCTGTAACTACATCCGTAAATGATTATATATTTCCTTCTGGGGTAAGCAAAATTTTGGAGTGCTCAGTGACTTAGTGAAAAAAATTCGTCACATTCAAGGAAGTGGGGTCGATACCCTCTGCAGTAAAAGAGTCATGTTCTGAAGACATATGATTAATAAAAATTCCTTGCGGTTCAATGTTCTTATAATTTAGTTTGATAGGGAAGATGTGTATAAGATAGATATATTTAGAGTTTTATAGCATGCATATTACATTCTACGTCATTCTTAGCTTATGAGGTCTTTTTTAGACTGGTGTCTACGATTAAAAGTGCCACAAACATCCGCATCTATATTAAAAATTGAGCCGACCGATTGACTGAGTGGTTAGCGTTCCAGACTCCTGAGCTGTTGGTTCCGGGTTCGAATCCCGGTTTGGGTATGGATGTTTCTTTCCTCCTCTGTTCTCTTTGTGTTTCTCTGTCCTTTCTTCTGTGATGTTGTATGAATGTGGCCCCCCTACAAACGAGTTTGTAGTGGTATGGCGCGGGTAACGCTACTCGCCTTCGTGACTTGGTTCACAGGTGCCCGCTGGGTAACGATAAATGAGTAGCAGTTTCTGGCCTTGTTGTGGCATAGGATTCAGTCACTCTTGTGTGCCCGCCATTGGATAAAAAAAATATTAAAAATTGAATCCGAAAATTAAAAATTGAATGAAAAACCAGAATGTTAAACATTCGTATTTCACATCTATTTTGAAATACTAAAGACGCTTCAATAACAATACAATCTACTTCAATAATTGATGATGTTTTCTTATCTGTATATATAAATTAACTCCTTATTCTGTTTGTCCACTGAAATTTCCTTTAAGTTCAAACTGAAATCGCCAGAACAGGATGGAATGAATCTTCATACAGGATGTTTGTCTCTGCCTAAATGAAAGCAAAAGTCACCTTTCTTTGGAAATTTTGATGAAAAATGTTGGAGGAATTCATTTAAACCACAATATCGCTGATTTCACTCCTGGTAAAGTAATAAACTGGATTGATATATATAGGTCCGTTAAGTGTGTCTCTTGTGTCTTAACACCAACATGCCATTTTACTCCTTTTATAATTAACACCTGCGCGTAAATGCTGCGAGAGGAAAAAATAAGCAGGGTATAAAATACATTTTATTTTTTTACATTTCCATATTTTTAAAATAAGGATATTTAGTGTTTTATTTTTGAAAAATTATTGTGTTGCCCTTGAATAGCATGCGTTAACATTTGCTTCTATACGCTGTCCAAAGCAAAAGTCTTAGAAAATGAATCAAAGATGGAAATATCAATTTGAATACCTATAAACGTCGCAGGGAATTTTCAATCTTTTCACACTCCACTCAGACTGTTTTTAGCTGATCTATATGAAATATTTCTGTAGTGTAAAACAGCATTCTCAACAAAATGAAATAAATAAAAAATATTTTTCAAAAATACATAAGAACAGCATTATTTTTCTACATTTCGAGTTGTTTTCGAAAATTAAATGTTCTCTCAGGAATCTATGTCCATCAGATATTGGGTGTGATTTAAACATAACGAAGCAATACATTTGCCTTGAGATTGTGCTGTAGGATGTGGTTGAGTCAGAATAACGAAAAATTTACTGATATATATTTTTGATTCGTTATAAAATATAATATCCCTAGTAATGTACATTTTTACCGTAACACGGAAATGCAATTAACAACACATAGCTCCTGTAAATAATAAATGCTTTTAATTTTTTATTTATTCAATCTTGGGCTTATTTCAACGTGCTCTTCCAGGAGAAAATATCATAAAATATCTCAGAAGAATAAAGCGACTTGATGAAGTAAAATAAACTGAACTTTAATGTTTGAAGCACGTTATATTTTTAATCATAAACGAGAATATTATATATATTTTATATAACACCCGACTATTAAGAATTACAATTTTTTATCACAAAGGGTGAAAATGAAAGCATCTTTTATTGTGATGAAGTCGGTGGGTGTGCCTTCCTGCGGGGGCGACGAAGGCACAGGGCCCCTAAAGTGGGTGGTTCCGATAATTTTAAAACATGGACCAAGCAAAAATTATATATATATATATATATATATATATATATATATATATATATATATATATATATATATATATGTAT
>JAJQOW010002741.1:0-13182 GCA_037975125.1 Latrodectus hesperus
TTATTCCGAGGAAAAATTATTTGATTTAGTAATGTCTTTTTAATTATTGATTCCTTTTTGGTGTCCTTTTTTAGGATTCCTTATATATATGTGATGGATGAGCCACTTAATAGCCAACGTCACTATTTCAAGTGCCCACTTGAGAAAGGGCTCGATAAGCGCAACAACTTCCCCAGAGAGAACGGGAGTAAGCGGAGAAAACTAAAAGACGCGAAGAATAAAGACGTTACATTTCATAGCAGCAAGACAACTGCTCCCCCATAACTTTAACCATAATTATCATAAAGACTATTAATTTTAAATATTCCAAGATTGTATATATTTGTAAATATCTGTTAATTAAATATTAGGCTATATACCCATACAACACAATTTCATCCAGTAGACGTCGATATGACATCATCAGCGGGATGTACTCTAATCCAGTAGACGTCTCTTTTTGGTCCAGTTTAGATCCATGGCACGTCAAATATCCACCCATTTAACGTCCACTATACTTCTACGAGACATTGCCATTGGATAGTTCATGGACGAAATTTGAATGTTTTCATACGCACTGCTCTATACTAGGTAGTTTTATGGATGTATTCTAGATGTGCGAAGATATTAAAATAATCTCTCATCTATCTTTGTGGCTCATATATTTTTGTCAAATAGGAAAGGAGAAAATTGTTTTTAATTAGCTTGTTACTTGTAAAATTTCTTTTGAATCATATTTTTCTTAATTTTCAGTCAAATATCCTAGATTTGACATTTACTGTTCAAGTTTAATTAAAGTAATAAAATTCTCACAGTTGATAAATTAGCATTATTTTCATGCTTATTATTTTATAGTTAACCTTTTGAAAATTTAGTTTCTTATTGTTTAAAATAAAACAATTTTTTATTCTTTGGGAAAGCTGAGATTACTTCTAAGAAGTTTCCAGTGAATGCATAAATATATGAATTACTTTATAACTAGAGGGTAACAATAAAATAGTCAATGATATTTTTATTTGTAGAGTGTAATTTTTTTTATTTTAATATCAAGCAAATTATTGTTCATAGTTTATTTTTTTAAATTAATTTTGTGTAGTAAGAGAAATTTATAATTATTTATTTCTCTTGCTAATATATTTTAGCTAATTCGATACAATTTCAACAATGTCTTTTTTGTACAAGATAAAAGAGATAAACTTTTACTTCTTTTATCGTTATTTAAAGTTTTAAAGTTTAAAGTTTTAGTTGTTTTAAAGTTTTCAACTAACTTGAATATTTAACACATAAAAATTATAAGTATGTTTTAACAATTATTGACGCATTTACTAAGTTCCTTTGGATTTTCCCTACGAAGACCACAACATCTGCTGAAGTCATTGTGAAATTAGAAACTCTAAATTCTGTCTTTGGAAATCCCTTCTAAATAATTTATGATAAAGGTTCAGCTTTTAGTTCTGGTGAATTCGAAGATTATTGCTCTAAAGAGAACATTGAACATGATTTAAAAACCACTGGTCTGCCAAGAGCTAACGGACAGTTCAAAGGATCAACCAACTATCATATCAGTTCTTTCAAAACTATCTTTAGAGAATCCAGCTCAGTGGTATAAATTTACGAATGAACTACAGCAGACGATTAATTCAACATGTCAACCAAACATAGATACCACACCTTTTCAGTTGCTTTTGGGTACGAAGATGGACGTTGGAGGTCTTAGTAAGCTCAAAGAAATGATTGAAATGGAATTTCAAACTAATTTTGAAACTCAAAGAGATGAACTTCGAAAGCCTGCTATACAACAAATTTTCAAGATCCAAAAAGAAAACAGGAAAACGTATAATTTGAGAAGAAAAGAACCACAATCTTATGGACTTAACGATTTAATCGCTATTAAGAGAACTCAGTTTGGACCCCACTTAAAACTGAAACCAAAATATATAGGACCGTACACAGCTATTAAAGTTAAAGGAGGCAACACCTATGATGTAATCAAAGAAGGAAGTCATAAAGGACCTAACTGTACCATGACTTGTGCCGAATTTCTAAAACCTTGGTATAGTATGCCAAAAGAAGAGGACGTTATGCAAGTAAGAGTTAAAGTCGAATTGGTAAAGGATAGTCTGAAGTCGAACTGACTAAAATGAAACTAAAAGATAAACAGACTAATTTCTTTATTTCAGATCTAAGAAGATAAAAAGCTGAAAATTAAATTTGTTTCTTTTCAGAGAATTATTCTGTTTTGCTTGTTTCCTTCTCTGTTTTGGTGTTTTTGTTTTTTATATATTTGGAGTGTCGTCTGGAGGTCCAGCCGATTTCAGGACGGCCGAATTGTGGTTGAACATTTAATAGCCGACGTCACTATTTCAAGTGCCCACTTGAGAAAGGGCTCGAGAAACGCAACAACTTCCTCAGAGAGTACGGGAGTAAGCGGAGAAAACTAAAAGACTCGAAGGCGCCGTAAGACGTTACATTTGATAGCAGCAAGACGACTGCTCCCCCATAACTTTAAACTTAATTATCATAAAGACTATTAATTGTAAATATTCCAAGATTGTATATATTTGCATTTGTAAATATGTGTTAATTAAATATTAGGCTATATAAGAATTGTTAATTAATTAAATTACGCCTTGGCCACACCCCTTCATCCCACACAATATATATATATATATATATATATATATATATATATATATATATATATATATATATATATATATATATATATATATGTTATAGATAATTATAGAAGTATTTCGCATAACACCATTTTTTTCAGAAAAGAATTAAATTCCTCCATCATTAAATATTTACTTTGAGTGTTGATCACATGACACAAATGCATACACTTGACTGGATTTATCTTCTCCTGAAACATTAGAAGTTTTGAATATGTATCTATGGACTTCATAACATGATTGCCAAGGAATTGGTGAAAGTAGAGTCAATGATCCTCTCTTAATCAAAGTTCTACAAATGTTGATCATCAGCTATTTTACTCACTGTGTTATTTCTTGCAGTAGTTACTAACATAACCGGATACGTCTAATGGACATCCACGATATATTCTCCATATCCAATGGAGATCATGTATGGTAAATAGATTGGACGTACATGGAAGTCTTTTCAAAAAATGTTCGTTTGCTGGCGTGTATGAATACATAACAAAGACGTCTATTAGATGTCATCCTATGGATGTTAATTCATGGATATGTGTAAATCAAAAATAGACGATGAACAGTACATGGTGGATAGTACATGTCGATGAAAAACAGACTGTTATTTTAGATGTAATCTGATTATTTATCTAAATTTAGTAGTAGTAGTAGTATATATATATATATATATATATATATATATATATATATATATATATATATATATATATATATATATATATATATATATATATATATATATATATATATATATATATATATATATATATATATATATATATATATATATATATATATATATATATATATATATATATATATACATTGTTTGTAAAAGTTCTTTAAGACCCTATAACATTAGAGTTGCCGATATTCCAGTGGGAGCAACTCTCATAGACTTAACATTAATAGACGTGACAATTCCAGTTAAGGCAATTCGCACTCACTGTCGAATAAATGGTTGAGATTTTTTTCAGGTTTGCTGTAAGAAAATAAGTGTCACTATATTTAATGATAGATCGCTATGCTAGCTAACATTTTTGAGGTTGCCATATTTTACTTAATAGATTCCAGATTTCACGATAAATTCTTATTTGGGAATTCTGTTTGAAGCCAAGTTCTAAAAATGCCAATTAAATTAGATGAACATTTATAGTGGATGTCGTTTGTTTTGCTTAAATCAATTTCATTCTTACATTTTGATGTTATTTTTCTAATGTCATTTTTTATAATCCCATAATCTTTCATATATATATGAAAGATTAGGAGCATTCTGCGATGTCAGAGTCATGACGTCATTACTAATCCTATTCAACACATAATTTTTTTCACAACTAAATTGTGATTGTAATGTAATTTTACATACTGAATTCAATTATATAATCATATTCTTTTTATAAGACATAATATCGTTGTGAATGTCATTCGTTTTTATTTTCATTCTCTTAAATTACGGAACAATTGAAATAGTAGTGGGACTGGCAACACATTATGTGGCAGCTGCTGTTCTTATTTCTTCTGTAGTTTTGTATTGTTTCAAGTTCTTATAGACTTTCCACTATTCCAAGAAAGGGATTAAGCCAACCAAACAACTTCTGCTACATCTGCAGTGAGCTGTCAATCAAGTCTCAAAGACGACATTTTACGGCATTTGCGAAAAATTGTAATGAACTGTACTCCGGTTGTAAAACTGGTGATTTTCGTAAGGATTGTGTGCCAGATATATGCTGTGTATCATGTATTAGTCTTCAGACGGGATGAAAAAGTGATACTCATCATATGCGGTTTTCAGTTCCAATGATTTCGAACACTCTTCAACTGACTGTTACTCTTGCATAACAAACATTAGAGAAACAACGACCAAAACAAACTATGCAATAAAGTATCCAAATATAGCATGATGCAATGAGACTCGTACCTCACAGTGAAGAGTGCCCAGTGCCAAACTGTTCAGATTTTTTGATTATAAGTGATAACTCCGACTCCGATCAAAAACACGAAGAAAAGAAGAGAGCTGACCCTACTTTTGAAGCAGGTAGTTCATCAGAGCCTCACTTTTTATCTCAACAAGATCCTAATGACCTTATAAGGGATTTAAATTTACCTAAACAGTCAGTGGAAATTTTAATCTCTAGGATCAAGGGCTGGAATCCACATAAGGAAGATATAAAGATATGCTTTTATCATAAGAGGCTTAGTGATTTTAAAAATCACTTCTCAAAAAAAGCAATGCAGTTTTTTGTAATAATGTTTATTCGATAATGGAGTCAACACTAGCCGCATGAGTGACCATTTTTCATAGACTCAATGAAAATTAGTTTGAAAGCTGTATTAGTGAATAATGGAAATGAATTACAATGAATACCTGTCTCGTATGCGAGTGAAAGAAACATAAACATATGAAACTGTCATTTCGAAAAATTCAGCGCACTAAATATAATTAGACTTAAAAGTAATATCTTTATTGTTAGTTTTTCAAATCGGAGACACAAAATGTTATTGTTTTTGTGTGAAGGGGACATCAGGGATAAGAAGTCTCATTACATTAGGAAACAGGGCCTGAACGTGAATCTCTTATTCCAGGACATAAAAATGCACCAAAGGCTCCTTTAGTAGTTCCTGAAAAGGGTTCTTACCTCCCCTATATAGAAAACTGGGGCTGGTGAAAATTTTTATAAAAGCTAAAGACAGAAGTTCTGCTGCCTTTATGTAACAGAAATCTAAATTTTGTAAAATAAGTGATGAAAAATTGTTGGAAGGAATAGGATTGCAAATAAGATCACTAATATCAGCTCTTGAACATTCTGTGGAACTGTTGAATCCATAGAAAACCGCATATTGGAAATCATTTAAAAAGGTTTGTTGTGGATTTCGTGGAGAAGAAAGAAGAATGTTATAGGGAAATAGCAATCTTCTGGGTTTATACAAAAGAATAGACTGCAATATGTCCTTAGAAGTTCGTACTTGACAGTACGACGAGGACACAGTGCCTTCTGGCGGAATGTGCTTAGAACATATTCCGTTAGTAAATATCGCTACTTTAAATACACAGCGCACAATTTTGAATGCGTAAATTAAGTTGGAATTTTGTTTGTAAATTGTTATACATAAAATATCCGAACAAACACAGTAGTACACAGGTTACAATAAGGGCCTAAATCGGCTTGCCGATACGAGTGGTGTTGGAGTGACATCGGGAACCGGTACCACTACTCGTCAAAGCATGTCCGCTAGGGGCAAAAGTGGGCCCAAGGTATGGCGTGGCCTTGCAAAGATATCGACAAAGCCGGCATGACCGATTGCCTGATATTTTGCCGATGTCATTCTATATGTGGACCGAGTGCTTTCGATAAATGGTGCAGCGTCGGCATACATTAAACGACCGACCGCAAGCCACTAAATAGAAATTATTTATTATTTTTTAATTCACGATTGTTTTTGTTTGTTGTTGTTACTAATGACACTTGGACAAGCCAAACTCGCTATGCCTTGGCTATGCGAATTTAAGTCAACTGGGAGCGTCTTTCGTTTTAATCAGAGCACCATGAAAATGAAAGTACGACTTTGCTTTACACACATGCAATAGGTATCCGTTTATAGGGTAGGCAACCATTCACGCCTCATTCATACAAAGAAAGGACAAAGACAGGATAGATAGAGAGAGAAAGTACATCCATGCCAGAACTGGGATTCGAACCCAGGAACTCCTTATCCGCAGTCAGGCAAGCTGACCACTAGACAATTTGGGTGGCTTTGTTTATAATATTTGATTGATAAAATTTTTGTGCCAATTACAAAATTACTTATGCTGTATATCCCTGTTGCATTTAAGATTTCGTCTAAAATAGCTATCTCGAGCATTACAAAAAAATCCTCTGAAAGAAGTTCCACTTAATGCCTCAATATTATTAACAATTGCAAACAGAAAATTTGTAGCGGTTATTATAAATATTAGTTGTATTATTTTAAATTAAGTATTTCAGATATGTTCGATTATATTCCTGTTTAGCTGAAATCAAAGTTTAAACATCTTCTAAAGTGTTTACAAACATGAGAAAGTTATTGGATTCACATATTTTAATGGAACCATAATGAATATTTAAAATATCTTTTGCTGTTGTTGTTATTTATGAGACTAAGACAAGACAAGCTCGCAGTGCCTTTGGCTATGGGAATTTAAGTCAGTAGGGAGAGCCTTTCGTTTAACCAGAGCACAACGAAGCCCCGTACGACTTTGCTTTAAAATCTTCCGATAGATGGCACCACATGAGGATCCACTCTCTCAATTTTCACATGGATCTGAAGGGGGGATGAAATTTTCTCCAGACCATTACACACATAGTAGCTGTTCAACGAGTGACTCCAGGACTTTCGATTCCACAGATTTAATGAGCACGTACATCGCATGTACTCAGTGGGTCTTTGGCGGCATTGGGAATCGAACGCCGCCCTTCCGGACGGAAGGCCAATGAACAAATCCTTAGGCTACCACGACCCTTAAAATAGTTTTATACTTGAGAAATAAATTTCTTTAATGTTATTGCTCAATCGATCATAAATTTATTATTTATATTAAGTTATGTTTTTATCATTCAAAATATTTGTTTACTAAAAAAATTAAATATAAATAATTTAAATATTTTTTGTTAAGAACTGTTTCACAATAGCAAAAATAAAACTATATTAATAATAATCTGTGTGAATATTCAATGCAATATTAAGACAAAGCTGTCTCATATATCAAATAATTTTAATAACCTCTTCTAATTTTTCTTGTCATTGTTGTATTTGTAACAATAAGGTCTTGAATTCAGAGAAAATTTGATGGGGCCACTAATTTTAACAACTACGAATAGAACCGATATCGCATATGATATTCGGCCTAGGATCGGAAATTATGCGTCAGACCTATATCGGCAGACGACATTTATAATTTGCGGCAGTATCAAGTACTGGTCCTAATGCGGCTGCATTAAGACCAATACTTGTTTCCGATAACATTAAAGTACAAAGTTTTGATGTCGTTTGCCGATACCGATCATTACGAACCGTTATCATTACGAAATCAGCTCTCCAATGCCGACTCATACTAGAACCTGGAGATATCGGCCCATTAGGATGCCGATAGGTTTGTGATTGCTGGGGTCTATTCCAAGGTGAGCCAAGAGCCTCTGTAGCTTCACACCGCTTCTCGTAAAGATAAGAAAAGTGAAGCATCAATTGCCACTGGCAGCGATTGGGAGGGTGACCACGTACTCTCCTTCACTGGGTTGCTGGAGCTGCTTGGGTTGGGGTCATATTCACGTTAAAATGTGACGTTCAAAGTCCCTCCGCTGGTGTGGCATGGATGCGGAGAGAAGGGTTCAAGCTCGGGTGTGACCTGGTCACCTGACAAATTACTTCAAAATTACGAGGCATTTAGGTATTGTAAACCTATTAACCTAAAAGGTAACCTTCCGGGACCCACTTGCACAACTATGTATGTATATTTCAAGGTCGCAACAGGTTGCGTAATTTAAATAAATCAAACCGATATTAAAATAAATTACTAAGAACCATTTTTTAAAAGCCTATAAAATACTTAAAACATCTCAGACACTTAAAAGTTTTAAACTTTTAATGAAAAAGACTGTTGTTGTTGTTGCTTATGACACTTGGACAAGTCAAGCTCGCTATGCCTTTGGCTGTGCGAATTAAGTCAATTGAGAGCGTTTTCGTTTGGATCAGAGCACAACGAAGGGGAAAGTTCGACTTTGCTCTTTTTAAGGTGCCTCGTCATTTTGAACCACGGTTAGGTGACGAAGCCACACCTGAGCTGGCACCCTCCTCTCCACATCCACGCCACAGCAGCGGAAGGACTTTGGATGTCACATATTAACGTGGACACGTCCCCAACCAACGGAGCTCCAGCAACCCAGTGAAGGAGAGTACACCGTGGTCACCCTCCCAACCACTGTCCGCGGCAAATGATGCTTCACTTTGCTGAGCTTACGGGAAGCGGCGTGAAGCTACAGAGCCATTGGAGCTCGTTGAAAAAGACTGATAATCATTAGTAATTTTTTTCTCAATTATTTGGAAACTGTAATTGTATATCATAAATCGATCAAAATTAAATTCTGCCCAGTTAAGGATTAGATTTATCTGGGTTTTAGAGAGATAAATAAAAAGTTGCTTTCTCTCTCTGAATTATTTTTTTAATTTGAAAGATAAAAGTTTTTTTAATGAATTGTGTTTCTTTTTATAAATATTCATTGGTATGAATATAATACTGATAACACATTTATAGATTTTTCACTTACCTCTAAATAATAATCCGACTTTTTGGAGCAAATATAAAGAATAAACGATTTGAAAACAATTAATCACAGTGTTTGCGAAGAAATTCACAAAATGTAAATACCGTATGAGCTGCGACTGGTTAAAAATAAGGGTATTCCCTGTCAATTCAAGAGCATACACTTACCATGACACCACCACCGTGCGTGTCCGCTCTTGAATATAATAAATACCTTATGAGCAGCGACTACTTATATGGTTAAAAATAAGGGTATTCCCTTTCAATTCAAGTGCAGACACACACCATGACGCCGACACCGAGAGTGTCCACTCTTGAACGTAATAAATACCTTATGAGCAGCGACTACTTATATGGTTAAAAATAAGGGTATTCCCTTTCAATTCAAGTGAAGACACACACCATGACGCCGACACCGAGCGTGTCCACTCTTGAATGTAATAAATACCTTATGAGCAGCGACTACTTATATGGTTAAAAATAAGGGTATTCCCTTCCAATTCAAGTGCAGACACACACCATGACGCCGACACCGAGAGTGTCCACTCTTGAACGTAATAAATACCTTATGAGCAGCGGCTACTTATATGGTTAAAAATAAGGGTATTCCTTTTCAATTCAAGTGCAGACACACACCATGACGCCGACACCGAGAGTGTCCACTCTTGAACGTAATAAATACCTTATGAGCAGCGGCTACTTATATGGTTAAAAATAAGGGTATTCCTTTTCAATTCAAGTGCAGACACACACCATGACGCCGACACCGAGAGTGTCCACTCTTGAACGTAATAAATACCTTATGAGCAGCGGCTACTTATATGGTTAAAAATAAGGGTATTCCTTTTCAATTCAAGTGCAGACACACACCATGACGCCGACACCGAGAGTGTCCACTCTTGAACGTAATAAATACCTTATGAGCAGCGGCTACTTATATAGTTAAAAATAAGGGTATTCCTTTTCAATTCAAGTGCAGACACACACCATGACGCCGACACCGTGTGTGTTCGCTCTTGAAGGTAATAAATACCTTATGAGCAGCGACAAATTATATGGTTAAAAATAAGGGTATTCCCTTTCAATTCAAGTGCAGACACACACCATGACGCCGCCACCGTGTGTGTTCGCTCTTGAAGGTAATAAATACCTTATGAGCAGCGACAAATTATATGGTTAAAAATAAGGGTATTCCCTTTCAATTCAAGTGCAGACACACACCATGACGCCGACACCGTGTGTGTTCGCTCTTGAAGGTAATAAATACCTTATGAGCAGCGACAAATTATATGGTTAAAAATAAGGGTATTCCCTTTCAATTCAAGTGCAGACACACACCATGACGCCGCCACCGTGTGTGTTCGCTCTTGAAGGTAATAAATACCTTATGAGCAGCGACAAATTATATGGTTAAAAATAAGGGTATTCCCTTTCAATTCAAGTGCAGACACACACCATGACGCCGACACCGTGTGTGTTCGCTCTTGAAGGTAATAAATACCTTATGAGCAGCGACAAATTATATGGTTAAAAATAAGGGTATTCCCTTTCAATTCAAGTGCAGACACACACCATGACGCCGACACCGTGTGTGTTCGCTCTTGAAGGTAATAAATACCTTATGAGCAGCGACAAATTATATGGTTAAAAATAAGGGTATTCCCTTTCAATTCAAGTGCAGACACACACCATGACGCCGACACCGTGTGTGTTCGCTCTTGAAGGTAATAAATACCTTATGAGCAGCGACAAATTATATGGTTAAAAATAAGGGTATTCCCTTTCAATTCAAGTGCAGACACACACCATGACGCCGCCACCGTGTGTGTTCGCTCTTGAAGGTAATAAATACCTTATGAGCAGCGACAAATTATATGGTTAAAAATAAGGGTATTCCCTTTCAATTCAAGTGCAGACACACACCATGACGCCGACACCGTGTGTGTTCGCTCTTGAAGGTAATAAATACCTTATGAGCAGCGACAAATTATATGGTTAAAAATAAGGGTATTCCCTTTCAATTCAAGTGCAGACACACACCATGACGCCGCCACCGTGTGTGTTCGCTCTTGAAGGTAATAAATACCTTATGAGCAGCGACAAATTATATGGTTAAAAATAAGGGTATTCCCTTTCAATTCAAGTGCAGACACACACCATGACGCCGACACCGTGTGTGTTCGCTCTTGAAGGTAATAAATACCTTATGAGCAGCGACAAATTATATGGTTAAAAATAAGGGTATTCCCTTTCAATTCAAGTGCAGACACACACCATGACGCCGACACCGAGAGTGTCCACTCTTGAACGTAATAAATACCTTATGAGCAGCGGCTACTTATATGGTTAAAAATAAGGGTATTCCTTTTCAATTCAAGTGCAGATACACACCATGACGCCGACACCGAGAGTGTCCACTCTTGAACGTAATAAATACCTTATGAGCAGCGGCTACTTATATGGTTAAAAATAAGGGTATTCCTTTTCAATTCAAGTGCAGACACACACCATGACGCCGACACCGAGAGTGTCCACTCTTGAACGTAATAAATACCTTATGAGCAGCGGCTACTTATATGGTTAAAAATAAGGGTATTCCTTTTCAATTCAAGTGCAGACACACACCATGACGCCGCCACCGTGTGTGTTCGCTCTTGAATGTAATAAATACCTTATGAGCAGCGACAAATTATATGGTTAAAAATAAGGGTATTCCCTGTCAATTCAAGAGCAGACACACATCATTACGCCAACCCCGTGCGTGTTCGCTCTTGAATGTAATAGTATACTCTAATCCGCGACCGTGGAATACTACGGAATATTGATTACATGTCCCTTTTTTCGGGGCTAAAATGGTTAATTAAAACCTGCATTAGGTATCTGGTTTACCTCACAAAGTAACTAAATTAAAATAAAAGGATTGGATAAATTTGCATGCAATAATCATAGTAATGTTTTTCAGATGTGACAGCCACTTGAGAGGGTTGAATAAGCCCATGGCTAAGTTGTCGTACCACATGCCAAAATACCAGGAAAGAATGCTATTAAAAACACAAAACAAAGGAAAAATGAAAAAATAGCAAAATACACGTGCCCTTACAGTGATGAAAATATATTTAAGTTGAGAATACAATAATAGTTTTGAATGGCAAGTTTTGGTTACCACGTTTAAAAAAATGTATGCTTTCATATAGATAAAAAAGCAAATTGGACAACGGCATTGAGCCACAACAGCTTCTCAGCTCGTAAAGAATGAATTTTTGCCGAAAACATTCCCAATTCCAGTTGTTACATGTTACAAATTTTTTTGATTTTTTAACGTTCCGTGTGGTAACTCGAAATCCAGATGGCATGTGTTTTTATTGTTGGCATTGGCAATCAAATTTTGTTTTACACAAATTAAAACAATTTCTGAAACAAACAGCGGAAACGTAAACAAGAGTAAATAAAATTAAAATAAAAATTCATTTTATTGTTTAGAAAATATAAAACACGAAAAATTGCGAGCGTATAATTAATAACTTTTATTTAAGTAGCATTGAATTTAAAATTACGACAAGTACTAAAATTTTGACGATCTCCAGGCCCAGGGCAGTACTTTCTGAGGTTATATTACTCATTGTCGATATAATCCCTTAATTTTATGTACCTAATTACACTCTATTTCATCCCATGCATACAGATTTTCATACATTTGTTCTAGTTTAATTTTACCGCTTCCAAATACAACAAAGCGATTATGTTCAAATTATAATTTAAACCCTCAAATTGAGCAAACAGATAAAATTGTGCTTTCTTATTAAAGATAAACATTTATTTTAGGAAGGGAAAGATAAAAAAGCTGTGTTATTAATAAATGAGATCCATAGGGAACCATAGTTAGAGTACAAAGGAGGTCATTTATTAGGTACATGTCATTTTTTTTTCCAATGGCGGGCACAAGACGGTTGAACCCTATGCCACAACAAAGCCAGAGACTGCTACTCATTTGTCGTTACCCAGCGGGCACCTGTGAACCAAGTCACGGAGGGGAGTAGTGTTACCCACGCCATACCACCACAAACCCGTATATAGGGTGTGCAACATTCATACATCATCACGGAAGAAAGGATAGAGGAACACAGGGAGAACAGAGAAGGAAATAAACATCCATGTCTGAATCGGGATTCGAACCAGGGACCCACAGCTCAGGAGTCAGGAACGCTAACCACTCCAGCCAATCGGTCGGCA